>RJWM01006701.1:0-82633 GCA_004363535.1 Dasyprocta punctata
AAATTTCTACATTTGTTGAGAGACTCGACCACCTTACAAAACTAGATTAGTCCACTCTTTTCTCAGATCTTTCAACTAGAAATCCTCGCTTTGAGTTGTGCGTGCCTTTCTTTTCATGATCTAACACGCATTTAACAAATCTCCTACAGTGTCCCTGGTGCTGCATTTGGAACAATGGAAACCACAAACAAGGCAGGTCAGAGTCTTGTCCCCAGAGAGCCTGGAAAAACAGGTGGGTGGTCAATGCCAATACCATGTAGTCTTGCTGTGATAAAGTAGTACATTAGACTTAGAAGATCATGTGGGCTTCCTGAAAGGGGAAAAGAAAAAAATAACTAAACTGAGTCTGAAGAACTTAACCAGAATTATCCAAGAGGAAAGAAGACAAGGAGAATTGCAGGCAAAGAACCAGCATGGGCAAGATCTACAAGCAAGAGAACCCATGGTTCGGTAAAGCTAGCACCATTCAGGACATAAATGAAAAGAAATGTATTTGGTAAGTAAGCTGGAGTTAGACGACATGTTCACAAAGTCAAGCTTTATTATGAAGCTAATGAATACCATTATAGTGTTTTATGCAGAAGATATGATTCATTCACTCAACACATATTTACTGAGAACCTATTGTGTGCTAGGTATCACTCGCAATGCTTGAGATAAGTCAGTGGACAAATCAAAGGTCCTGGCTTTACACAGCAGAGAAGAAGGAACAATTAACATTGAAGACAAAAAGTAAACTATATAGAATGTCAAAAGGTTAGAGATCTGAAAAGAAAAGGCTGTGTAGGGTAAAGTGGATCGGGAGTAAGGGTGGCTGACATGCGCATGGCCAGATGTATTTTTAAATAGAGTCGACAGGAGCAGGCTTTATGCAGACTGTGATAGCGAAGACTTGCGGGATCTTTTTATTGATCACTCTGCAACTTGCAATCAATATATGCAAATCCATCATTAGATATTCAAAGTGAAACTTTTTGACATCTGCTCTATGCCCACAAAGTCCTGCTTATCTAACCTGGAGTCATAGTCCTATTTTAATTTAGAAACATCAACACACTTCATACTTTACAGTCTAGATTCCAGAGAATGACCAAAGATAAACTAAACTTTGGCTCTAACTTCAATTATTTTCAGAAGCTACTAATATCATTCATACCTACTGGATGCCATCAACCTACTTGAAACCTTCTGTGCCCCCTTACCTTCATGTCAATCCTTTTTGAAATGTAGCAATTTAAATAGATTAGATTTACATCTGTTTTTCCTGTGGCCACCCCAATGACTTATTTTCTACTGGAAGACAAAGACAACCATATTTGGTCAATTTGGTTTCTTCCTCTACCCCCAGGTTTTTTTTCTTTTTCTGAGTTTATAATTGTCAGGAACAGCTGCATACATTGCCAATACCTTCCCCAAAACTACCAGGGCTCTAACACACAAAACATTTATTCTGCTTCTAAATTTGTTTTTAATTATATTACAAGATGGAAAAAGAAATGCCTTAGCTGTTAACACTGGCTCAGTGGGGCCAACAGTAGACATAGAGCAGACACAAGGAAATACTTCAAAAAAATTTTTTTTTAGTTTGCCATGATTTAATAGCAGATATTCCTGGCTTTGGGTGAACTCTGCAATATCCCCGTGCGACAGGATAAATGATCGTCTACCACTATTAATTTTAGGTCATAATGTCTGAAATGCCGCTTCAAAAATAAATGCAGTATTTTCACTTTATTTGGTCAGGTAAATACTAAACTATTTTGTCATAATAACTTTACAACACTGTGTTTCACCTTGTCTTGCCTTGACTGCTGAAGGTAATAGGGACCGTTTTATTATGTCCATAAATTGAGTCAATTGACTTATCCTTATATCCTGTTTCCTGAACTTAACGAGAGATTCTGCATCATTAGGAAAACACACCATCCTGCAGCAGGATCAAAAGCAAAGGAAGCCTGAGAATAAGTCATTTTGATTTCAGAGAATGTTCGCCAGGCAAACTTTCAATATTCTGGCAGAAATAAAACAAATGACTGGCTTTGCAAAGCATGGTTTGCTCAGGGCTGTGCTTATGCTGGAGACTTCCCAGAAGGGTGCACGCATACTTAAAAAAAAATCACTCTCTCTGAATATGAGGCACTTGTAATGAATTTGCAGATTAGGTGGCTTAACCTAGCTATCAAAGGACACAAATCAAATTATTAAACATTTCTTGCAAAAAAAACTTTTACAAAGATTTTCATGATCATAGCTCTTAAGATGAAGACTAAGAGTCACAATCATGTTCTCAAATTAGATCTTACTGTGAGAAATGAATGCTCCTGGTAAAGCCAAGCTGTTTAAAAACCATGGCGTTTTAGTTCCTTTGGTTTTGTTCTGCTTTCCGTTTGTTTTCTTTCTTAAGTTCCCTGGCTCCAGTGTGGTGCCTGGTACATAGCTCAGTAAATAGTTGTGCTGTGGCACTGTATTAACCACAACAACTGCAAAGGCAGCAGGGACCTCTATGTGGCAAATGCCAGGGGCAGTGATGATAAATAATACTGATTGCAAATACTAATAGCTATCATAGGTTGAAATCTGTGCTGTACTGAACTCCCATCAGAGATTACCTCATTTGAATCTCGCAAAATTTCTGTGAGGTACTATTATTATTACCATCTTACATATGAAAAAACTATAGCCGAGAGAAGTTAAATAACGTGCTCTGGGCCATGTTGCTGCTAAGTGATGCCTGTTCGAAAGCCTGAACCCTAAACCCCACGCTACTCTGGGAAGCTAGAGTCCATGCCGGAGCAGGCTCCTCTGCCAGAAGATGCAAGCAGCTGGGGCAAGGGGGCTGGTAAGAATGAGCTATGGTCCTACAAGCACCAAAGAGCTGATGACAAAGGGCAAGGCTTAGCTCAGCAGGTTGGTCTCCTGTCTAAATTGCCTTTGCTTATTAGAAACCACACACCAGCAGCTATATTTTGGATCCCCTTCTCCCCTCTTCCAGCTCCTGGAACCACATGGCAACTCTCGCACAAGAGCTGCTGGGCCATAGTATTCCCTCATCATTTTTTTTAATTCTCATAGTCTCCCTCAAATCCCTAGACCAAAAAGTTTTAAGATCCTCAGTTTCATTATAGCTAACATTACTAACTACTCTCTAAACTACTACCCCAAACAGTTAAGTGCTAAAGATTCAACCCAATTGCCTGTGAGACTGGGAAACCCTCAGGCAGTTCCACTGAACAGCAAATCCAAGAGCAGCAATACTGAAACTAACAACATAGAAATCAGGCTGTATGGATGTAGCCAAGTAAATTAAAGAACTGAGTGATTACTAGTGAGTTTAATATTATAGAGCATCAAGGTACATAAAATTATTCTTATTCTTCACTATACAATAGTAAAAGCAAGAATTAACTAGAATTTTGTTGGAGTCACTGAAGACAAATGAAAAGTTACAAAACTGAATATGTTTGTAAAGAGCCCGAATGTAAATTATTAGCTAATGTGCAAGAATAACAGTATCTGACTCCTGCTGCCTGCTCCCCACCACCACTACCACCACTGCTCTCTAGCCAACAAGGGATCACTTCCTGTTTCCACCTGATGGCCCTCCCCAAGCACACTCTTTACTGGGATAACTTATTATATTTGCAGGTGCAAATAACAGAAACTTAAACTCAACTGACTCATGCAATGAGAAATGTATCTATAGTCCTAAAGCCAAGCACGCTCTTCACTTGAGCGATACAGTTAAGGAAGTCAAGAAGCATCTAGATTCTTTCCAGCTTTCTGCTCTGCCTTTGATGAGTAAGAGCTGTCTTCAGGCACACCCCATTTAAGGTCATCAAACATGACAACATTCAGAAGCACAGAGGGCCACCTCTTCCTTGTGAAGAAGGAGGAAACTTTCTTCGAAAAGCCTTCTAGCAGACTTCCCTATTGTCTGGCCAAATTTTTAACACATGTCCTAACCAATCACATGCCAAACCCACAGCAAGGAACTGATCTACCAGGACCCAAACCTCCAGATCACCTCCCATGAAGCACACAGCTAGATAGAGGAAAGTGAATAAGTGAAAATCAAAAGTAAAGCAGAGGCTGGGAGGATTTCTCTAGGGAAGAAAGAGAGCAGAGAAAAAGTTGTTTGGTGAACAATCTGTAGCATCCCTTACAAACAACCCACAGGGTTTGTTATACATGTTTTCTTGTTAGAAGAGCCCCCTTAAAACCTGACTCTCACACAGACTCAGGTCTCCCCATTACATGCTATCAAAGGTCACTCTACTTTCAGCATGGAGTTTATCACAACTGTAATTAAATAAGTTTGTGAATTCATATTTATTTCATATCTTCCTATCCTACTCTGCTCTATTCTCTTATTTATTGCTCTAACTTCACTCCCTAGCCTGATACCTAGCAGGGATGCTGGCCTGAAGGGAATCTCCTTCCACCACCAGTGCTGTATGGCTGTCAAGACTCTACCATATCCCCTTTTCTCAAGATGAGCATTATTCATTATGCCTTCCCCGTGGACTCCATGATGCTGACAGCAGTCAGTCTGCTTGGGAGTCTGTCTGTTACTATGCCTTACTGCCAGGGGCACCTCTGGCCAATGACATGCCCTGCTCCATACCCCTTATCCAAAAAGTCAGCCTAAATCAACCCCTGCCAACCAAGCAGGTGGCTGGGTTGTGTACAGCTTCCTCTCCTAAGGAAGTATATCTCCTTTTGCAGTTCACAAGAGCTAGCCTAAGGGACAGGAATTTGGCACTGGCTAGTCCAAACCAGTTTCTCCAGTGGATTCAGGGTAAAATGCTTGAACTGCACCTTGTTTCCTTCCCAAGAAAGAACAGCTAAAGTAGAAACACTGAGGTTTTAAAGCCAGATAGACTTTGGAAAGTTATTTATCTTTCTGCACCTCATTTTATTCATCTTAAAATGAGGAAACTATCATTCCTCCATAATGTCGCTGTACAGTGCCATGAAATATGATTGTAAAATGCAACAGATAATGGAGCTCATCAACATTGTTGTGTTGACATCAGAAGACTCCTTTATACTCGAAATTATAAGGAAAGTGCTGAGTCCTGGGGTGGTGGTCCTAGAACAGCAAGCTGCTCACTAGAGGTACATAATGGCCATGATTCTGGCTGACCAGGTGTGGAAAGGACTTCCAGAAGGAAAAAAAAGAAGCTTTTTGTTTTTCGAGTGACTTAACAAACTCCACCTTAAGAAATACACACTGAGAATAAGAGTCCAAAGAAATGTCCTGTTGCCACTACCAAGTTTAAGAATTGTGACTGTGGGAACTTAGTGAACTTTTTTCTGGAAGCTTGTCTGTCTCCCTTTAGGTAAAAGGACTGGATTCTGTCATCAAAGGCAACTGGGCATTGAAGGGGGACCTCACTATGTCCCCATTTAACAGGCTATCTTCTGAAGAAAAGGACACAGGTTAAGATGTGTCTGGTGGCTTCTTCCAGGTTGTCTGCATCCCTGGACCTGCACCAATGAGGAAACAAAAGCCACTCAAACCACCCAGAACAGAGGCCTTTCGCTCTTCTGCAAGGGCTTCAAGGACCGTGTGCCCAATGGCAATAGGACCGCCATGGATGCCCGATGGGTATGGCAATCTCAAGCTCTCTGGGGTCATTTTGAGCTGTGCTTGGATGGACATTCTTTAAACAAACGCCTCTGGCGCTCTCTTCTACACCCTGCAAGAATACGATCAATATTATAAAAGATCACAGTCTGCAAACAGTGATTCTAGCCTAAAGAGCTCAAGAAAAGACATGTTTGGAAGCTGTATTGTCCTATGCATATGCTATAAATTTAAGACTAAGAAATGTAAAGCTACCATAAAATGAATGTTTGCATTTGCCTGCATGTTCTGGTTGAGACTTGCCTTCACAGTCCTCCATAAGGAAGCACAGTGACAATCTTTGAGAGAGTCATTGGAAGCCAGTAGTCACTGGTGGTCAGGTAGATAAACGATGCAGTATCATGAGTAATGATATAACCAGCATTAAAATAAATGACATTAGGGTACTGCAGTGGCAAGAAGATCTATACTGTTTCAATGCAAAAAGTTCTGAAGAGCCATGTCATTATGAATAATAACAGGGTTGCTACATTTTTCTTGCATGGGAGATACAAAATTAGCCAGAAACAATGCAACTGACAATAAGGAACATGAAGAGATGCTTGGATATGTGCACTGACTAGACAATATATAAATATGCAAGTGCCTCTCTTGTGCCCATTATTCTAAATCCTCACCAATAAATCACTTCGCATACAGCCATGGACTTTATAATACATTTTAAATTATATTGCATAGATAGACAGGGGTCCCACAAAACATGTTTGCCCTGGACTCCACGCAGCCTAGAGAAAGCCAGAATCCTCATCTCTTTGTACTGGTTCTCTGCTTTTACCACAGAAATAAAGTTTCAGCAGAGCACGCAGCTGCACGCCCCGACAGCAGCTCCCAGCCTGTCTCACTGTGAACTGTGGCTATTTAGCATTTCTGGGTTATGGCCTGGAGAGGATGGTACAGACCCTGCTTTGACTCCTTCCCTGCTCCCCTGGGCTGGGATAAGATGAGAAGTGAAGCATTCTGGGAACCCAGAAATGGAATCCAGGAGCTACCATGACAGAGTCACCCTAATATCACTGCCTAACCTAGCTCTAAATTGTCCTATGACACAAAAACAATGCTTTATTTTATTTAAGCCACTCTATTTTGAAATCTTTCTCAGACAGAAATTTACTGCAACCAGGAGAACATGTGGAGAATAAACCCAAGGATCATTTTAAATAAATTATTAAGTTTAAAATTTCTATGAAATATCAAAATGGCACCAGGTGTGGTGGTGCACACCTGTACTCCCAGCACTAGGGAGGCTGAGGCAGGAGGATTGCTGCAAACTTGAGGCCAGCAAACTTGGGCTACATAGTGAGCACAAGTTCAGCCTGAACTACATAGTGACACCTTGTCTCAAAAAAAAAAAAAGAAAGGAAGGAAGGAAGGAAAGAAAGAAAGAAAGAAAGAAAGAAAGAAAGAAAGAAAGAAAGAAAGAAAGAAAGAAGAAAAGAAAGAAAGAAAGAAAGAAAGAAAGAAAGAAAGAAAGAAAGAAAGAAAAAAGAAAGAAAGAGAAAAAGAAACAAAGAAAGAAAGAAAGATGCAAAACATTCTTATCCTGAAAGGTTTCCTTGTGCTCCTATACAGTCTATCCCACTCACTGCCCTAGCAATGCTGATCAACTTTTTGTCATTATAGGTTATCTTTCATTTTCTAGAATTTTAAATAAATGGAATTGTATAGTATACACACGCCTTCATATCAGTCTTCTTTTACTTAGCATAATGCATGGAGATTGAATGGTGAAAGGTGCTGAATGCTTCAGTAGTGGATTCTTGGCAGAATAGCATTCCACTGTATAGGTAACATGCATTTTTGTTTATCCACTTACCTGCTGATGAGTTTTGTGTTGTTTCCAACTTGGACATATTGTGAATAAAGCATTCTCACAAGTCTTTGTGTGGACTTGTGCTTGCATATAGATGAAATAAGAGAAAATAAGAGAGCAGGACAAGCAGTGAAGTATTCTAATTAGAGTTTGGATAGAAGAGGAAAAGGCTCCCAAAACACAATTGGAATGAAAACCAGAGAAGTAGAAATAAAGCAGCTAAGTGTGGTGTCCTTGAAGACAATAGAAAAGTATTTCAAAGTGGCTAGAAATGACAGCTCTCACAAATGCTGCTGTTTAGCAGAATAGGATGCAGGCTGGAAAATGTCTGTTAAATTTGGTGCAAGTGACCAATAACCTTAGCCAGAGGGAGGCTGGTGAAAAGGTAAAACTGAAAACCAAATTAGAACCAATCAAAAAGCAAATAAGAGGTGAAGAAGTGAAGCAAATGGGTGTATGAAGTCTTGTTAGGAAACTGAATGAGACAGCTGAAAAAAAGGCAATGTTAAGGGGAACTCAACCTGGAGATACAAAGCATGTTTGAAGGATGATGGGAAAGATTCGACTTGAGGATGGGGACAGGGAAGGTGGATGAATAATCGGGTTTGCCCAGCATAGTTTTATCATAGAATGAGTAGGACAAGGGCACTGAGGGAACTTGCAAGAAACAGGTGCAATGACCATGAAATGTAAGAAAAATGGGAAGGAAAAAAAACCAAGAGGAGACAGAGAGGTCATGGGCAGGAGGTCTTAATGAAATACCACTAGAGCAGAAATGAAAAGGAACAGAAGTAGTGATTGAAGAATGGCAAGTTTGAGTGAGTCTCTGGCAAGGACAAGCCCAGGGTGTGACCACCGAAGTGAGAGGCTCAGTCAGAGTGGAGGAGAAAATCGTCATTACTGAAGAGGTCAAACAACTGAAAGACAGGGCGCCTGCTGTGCAGGTTATCTATACAGACACTGAGTGGATGTGGTCAAAAGCTAGAGCTGGAGTAGAGAAGGATGCAGATAGCAAGCATGGTTGTCTGCAGGAAAAGCTCGGAGTCACTGACCAGGAAGGACTGGGCACGGGACAAGAGAAGAGGCCATGTGGCTCCCGCACCAAGTCTGGGAGATCCAGAAGATGCGAACATCCATAGGACACTGTGGCTTTTGGTTTACTAATCAAGTTCTTTCTTGATTAGTAAACCAGTTTCCGAAAGAATATTAGAGAAAGAATACTAAAGTCTGTGTTTCTACTATTTCCTCCAGATGTTGTTCATGTAACCAAAGCACCAGCCCTATGAGAAACAGCCACCATTATTTTATATTTATTACCGTACTTAATCTTTTAAGAAAACAGGATTAACTTTCAAATTAAACACCATGTAAATGTTGCACTGTACTTTAATTAAAATGAATAAGCTAATTAAACTGGAAAAAAGTTCAAATAAACCCATGAGAGTGTAACATTAAAGAATATACCCTTTGTTAATGCTCTGTGATGTGAGAAAAGATTATAGCACATTAGAGATAAATATTAGTTGGCTTTTGTTATATTAAAGGTTCCAGGATCATATATCATACTACTAATGGCTAGCTGATATTAATTATGTCTGCAAACCAAAGCAATATTTGACAATATATGATACATGGTATACTATAGCATGGCTCAATTTTGAATATCATTGCTAGTATGGATTTAAACTCTCATTCTAAATTTAGACTTCCAATTGGGGTGGGAGTGATATGAATTCTTCTGTTTATTTAATGCCAATAGAAATAAGCCTTTGAAAAACAGAGGGGAAAAAACTTCATTGAAGTAAAGACAAAAATGCATCCATTCCATCTTGCCTGTTACACTAAGCTCCTAAGAGTGTAAGGGTTTCATGGAGCTATTACTACCAACTGAGGGGAAGTGCCTGGTAGCTCTCAATGAGATTCAAGCCACAGCTCATTGCCACTGAAGTCAGGCCATGGTTTGCTGTTTAAATGTGCACCGTGGGCCTCTTTAATGCACAGATTATGGGTACAATAGGCCATTGCTGCACTTCTCTGCATAAATACATTCTTGGGGGATTTAAATATCTATATTATTGCTCAAACCCAGTACGATTTGGGGGATTGTTCTTATCGGTTATATCACCTATCTCTAATGAAGACATTCTTAGTTTGCAAATGAGTGATTTCTCTACCAAACTGTGGATATAACAGATCATTAAGATTAATGTGTCCAAACCCATTTCCTTTGTCCTTAATGCAGATTATGAACACTTAGATCACCCTCACTAAGTGATTCTTAGTGTGAATTCTCAACAATTCTGTAACAGCCTCTCTGAATTCAATTGACTGTGAGATCACAAATGGATGGCTGCATAGATGGAAGAATACATTAGAAAGAGAGATGGTAGATACACAGATACCATAGACAGATAGACAGGGATGGATCGAATGAGGTGGCTGTGCAGGTACCAATCACTTTCTGGTAGTCTCAGAGTCCTCCATGCAGAACCACTCATTATTTATAGGTAGCTGGCACAGTGTCCTGATGATTCCTCCTCCAAAGAGTCAACTATATAAATTAGACAGAAGCCACACAGCAGGAACCGATAGAACATCTATCCAACTGCCTCCTAATCACTCCCCAGTAATCTCAGTAAAACACAACCCACATCCTTACCATTGTTCATCTTTACAACCTGGGAAGCATAATAGTAGAGTCGTGGTCCCAATAGTCTACATGCAGAGTATTAGTCTCATCCAATATATCACTAACGGTTGAACACACTTTCAGTCAATTTACCTAATAAACATTCTGTGCCATGCCAAATTTACAAATACATAGAGAAGAAACATTTGTAAAAGTTCTTCCCCCACCTCATCACCAACAATTTTACCAAACCACAGAGACGCCTTCTGCACCGATTTCACCCTGTACCAAGCAAATCACTGAAAAACTTATAGGCATTCAGTGGCCACATCAAAACAATAACTGAGCTAAATTTGTTTTCATTGTTGGTAGATTCAACAGTGTATTATTCTTACTGTCAGCATCATCCTGCTGCAATTTTATAACATCTTTTCTGAGAAATTGAAAGAATATAATCTTTCCTCTTTCTTGATAATTTTTCATCTCCTAGAGAATAGAAAAGAAATAGAAGATAAAGAGGGTGGGGGGGTATAGTAAAAGAGGGAAAAATAGAGAGGAGATGCAAAATTTAAAACAAATCCTTTTTACCAATACATAACCAAAGGCCACTGCCCATTTCTGTGCTTGTGTCAGATACCATAAATTGCTCTTTTCTTCTAAATTTTGCTAAGACTTAGGGATCCATGTCAACTTAGCACCATATTCCCAGCACCACTTACCAATCAGCAGCAAATGGTAAGGAAGTTAAAATCTACTTGCAACCTTTGTGTAAAAAATATTTTGTATCGCTGTCTCAGCGACTTTCTCTTCACTGGGAAAAAGACACCTCCAACTTAAAGGAGGAGAGGTTTACTTAGGATCAAGTTTTCAGTCTCTGGTCGGCTAGCTCCAAGGCAGGACACAGCATCGCAAAAGAGCATAGCAGAGGAAAGTTGCTCATATCATGGTGGCCAAGAAGCAGCGAGAGAGAGGGAGAGATGTGTCCTCTCGGGTTGCACCCTCAGTGACCAGTTTCCAAGCAGGTCCTGCCTCCTCACAGCAAGTCTGATGGAGAGCCCTCATAATCCAATTCCCTTCCAAAGGCCCCATCTATGAGTGCATGAGCCTCTTGAGGGATGTCTAAGTATAAACCGTAACAAACTCTCTCCTCTACGTTTAAGTCAATATGAATGTCATTCAACATTTATACAGTACATCCGTTGTCTGTCTTTACAATTCTCCATTATAGTGATCCTTGAGACACTATGAAACCCCAAAGGTCTTTTACATATGTTAATCCATTTGTGTGCCAGTTAATTTTAACGGTCAATTTGATTGGATTAGGATACCCTTGGAGAGGGGATCAGATCATGGGGATACTATGCTCGTTAGTGGATTTGTACACTAATATTCATAGCTCAGTGTGCTGTTAGGATGTGAAGCCCAGCTGGAGGCAGGTCACCAGGCACAGGCCTTTGGAGGGTGTATCTCTAGTTAGTGCCCTTCTCCATCCTCTGCTATCCTGCACTATGAAGTGGTCAGCTTTGCTTCACTAAGTCCATGTGCCATGATGTTAGACCAAAACCTCTAAAACCATCAGCCAAATAAGCCACTTTCTACTTCAAGTTGTATATGCCATATATTTGGTCTCAGAGATAAAAAGCTAATTGATAGAGTACTGCTACAACAAGATGTATAAAACTGGCTGATTTATAGAAGATATTTCTCCTAGCCCGGGAAGTACAAGATTCAAAAGTCAGCAGGTTCAAATCTGATGAAGGTTATGCTTTACTTTCAAGATGGCACCTTGAATACTACAGAGGAGACAAAATCCTCACATGGCAGATGGGGCAGAATGAGGAACTCACTCCACTGACCCCTTTGTAAGGCACTAATCCATTCATGAGAGCGGAGTCCCCACTTCTTAACACTGTTGCAAGAGGAGATGGGTTTTCACATGAATTTGGGAATAGACATAAATGTTCAAGCCACAGCAACATCAAAAGAAAAACTGTATTTCATATTACCTAAGAAGAAAATACTTTGCTATATTCACATTTAATCCTTTAAAATGTACAATGCATGCATAAACTGTGAGGCTCAGGAGTGCTAAGACAGTGCCTGACACATACTAGAAACTCAGAATTCTCAGTTACCCACCCACTGGCAATCATTTCACTTCACAGAACAGAAGCTGTTTCCAGTTTTTTAGTTTCCTAAGATGGCTCAGATAATGAGGATCACCATGGAAATTCAGGGCCCCAGTCTCCCCCATACAAGCCAGGACAGAACCTCCCCACTGCCACTGTACTAGAGGAGGACTAAATTTAGGATGAACTGCAGGGACCCAGAACCACAGTGAGGCTGATGAGACCTACTGAGGGACTAATCTCCTGGCTCCTAAAATGAGTTCTTGTGAAAGCTCAGGCCAAGCTGGCACAGAGAAAGACACTCTGTCTTTGTCACTTTCTTGTGGCTGGGACAAATGTCTGACACCACACCTTAAACAAGGAGAAGTTTATTTTGGCTCACAGTTATAGTTCATTGTCAGCTGGCTCCAAGGCAGAAATAGCATGGTGGAAAGGCCTGGATGCTCACATCATGGCGGCCCAGAAGCAGAGAAAGAAGAAGAAGTAGGGAGGGAGATATATCTGTCCAGGTCACACCCCCAGGGACTCACCTCTTCCCACCATGACTCATCTCTTTCCACCAGGCCCCACTTCAACAGCACGCTTAGCTCTGAACTCATTCGTGAAAGGATTCACTGACGAGTATGGTGTCCCCACGATCCAATTATCTTCCAAAAGCCCACTTCTGAGCACAGGAGGCCTTACGGAGACATCCTAGATCTAAACCATAACACCCTCCAACCCCCCAAATTCCTATGAATATGTCCCATAAACAAATTATTTTACCTAAGTTTTAGATACATTATTAGTAAACATAAAATAAAAATAAAGACATATAATCAGATAAGTTTATCTCTAGCCCTTTCTTTTTATCTTCAATTTGTGATTTTAAAATATAAAAACTGAGGTAAAATCAAAACATCTGCTTAGGGCCACAGAAATCCCAGGACTAAACTTGTTAAGTTTCCAGGCAGTTTGCAGAATTACTCATGAAAGTTTATATTAACTAGCTACTTGTGATTTATTGGATGCTTTTTAAAAAAAGAATTTGCGTAAATGAAATTTATTCTTAGCTAGGTATAGTTACTAAAGAAAAAAATGTCGTATCTTAAAATGCTACACTAGCCTAGATATCTTTTAACCATGCTAATGGTTCTGTAGGTAAAGTTAATGAGACAACTTTGTATCTCAAGTCCAACCATCATAGAGATTATTTTCTTTTACCATTCCCATTCAAATTTAAATAATAGTTTAATTTTTAAACAGCAACTCAAATTTAGGATGGTTTGAACTGATGCAGTTATTACAATCAATAAAACTACTGAAATGTCACAATAATAATAAAATGCAAGCTAAGTAACAAAAAGTGACTGTAATTATTCTTTGTTTATGTGGGGGTGTGCATGTGCATGCATGAGAGAAAGAGGGAGAGACAGAGCGACAGAGAGAGGAAGAGAGGAGAGAGAGGAGAGAGAAGGGAACGGAGGGGTGGGGAATGGAGAGGAGGGAGAAGAGACAGAGATAAAGGCAGAGGAAAATAAGAGTAAATATAGTGATGTTTCCATAAAGACAGTAGCTTTGTGTATGAGACATTCACAAAATCCCTGCTGATTTATGAGTCAGTCATCCTGAATTTGTTCATGTTGGATTGCTTAGTCTTCACACTCTGACTTTGTTTGGTTCCATCACTGTTGGCTTCTTACTTTAAAAAAAAAAAAAAAAAAAAAAAAAAAAGAGCCTATATCTGGGTAAAGAGGGAAAGAGAATTAATTCTATGAATTAAAAAAAATCTAAATCTCCTATCTATAGCACACAAAGCTTTTCCTAAATCAAAGTTTTTCTGAAAGATATATTTTTTTCAGTATTTTATTATGCAGCAGCACCTCATAAGAATCTAAAAAGCAGGCAGGAAACTTTGCTACAGAAACAGCAAAGTAAAATGAACATTTGCCATTATACACATGTGATTGCTTTCTTTTCGACTAGTTTGAAATAAAAGTCTAGAGACCCTCTGCACAAAATGTTTATACAACAATAAGCCACTACTAGTGATGTTCCTCACACTGAATGGTGATTCACTGTGACTAACCTTGACATGCCTTGAAGCTAAAAGATCTGATCCCTTTGGGACTCTATACCAGTGGTCACCAAACTATAGTCCAGGCCCAAATCCAACATGCTGCCTACTTTACAAATGAGGTTTTATTGGAACACAACCAGATCCATTCATTTATATATTATCTATGGCATGTATCATCTATGACTTAGTAATAGCAGCATTGGGAAGGTACATTTGACAGTATGGTCCAAAAGACTATATTTTTAGAATATTTACTATCTGGTACTTTCTAGGTAAAAAATATATTGATTCCTTTACTATGTAACAAACATATTGAAATGTTTCTTTGCCCAATAACATCGAGCAGTAAATAAGCTAAATATGTTTACTATATCTGCTCCTCTGTACCTATTTATCAACAAATATTAAGTGCCCACCAGCTGTGACACACAGTAGCCCTTTTATAGACCTATAATCCACATACACTCAAACCAAATGAGAATTCTCTTAGCCACACTATCAAAAGAAGAAATGGTGTCATTTCAAAGCAAATTTTTCTATGTATTTTGTCCATTAATGCTGACTTTCTGGTCATCTCTGGTCTGAATTTGAAGCTAAGTAAATAGTTGAGATTTTCCTAAATCTTTTCTGAATTTAGCAGTGCACGCGTCAGAGACAGAGATATGGCTCTGCCGTCTCACCAGCCGGTCCTCCATGGAGCCCTCCCCCACCCACCCTGAGCAGTCCCACCGGGGTCAGGCTGAAAAGATCTGCTCCAGTCCACTTCTCTGCCTTTAAAACAAGTATCTACAGAACAATAAGGATCTACCCTGATTTTTAAAGATCTTTAAAAAAAAAAAAAAAGGTTCCATAGTTTCCCAAAGTTGCTTGTATTCGTGTTTGTCGAATTCTCTCCTAAGAAACCCCTCTCCTTAGTCTACTTTCACTCAATCCCCTTTATTTCTAACTCTCTTCAGGGAACTAGCTAGTACCTTCTAACATTCTCAAAGCAGAATAATGTGTGCTTCTGGGTTTACCATGTAGAGCGGAGTTAAATCTTTTGGCTTTTATGAACAGCATTATACCTAATCCAAAGCACCTCCATAAAGGACAAACATGCTATGGGAATTGTTCTACCAGGAAATTCCACTCATTCACCCAAACTATCCCATACTAAAATTTCTTGAGTAAGTGCATTGATGCTATTTTAAAGATAAAAAATTTTAAGTGAGTTAAAAGAAAGTTATTCTGTAGGGATAGAGGATAGTTGGAGTTTTTGTTGCAATCTCTACTCAGTTTGCCAATTCCCAGAAAGCACACCTGCTGCGGTTCTCCCCTGGAGACACAGACAGGCAGGGGGTACGCAGCATCAGTCTCTGTAGCTGCTTAGCTTGGTTGAATCACTGTGCTCAACTGACTTTGCTAGAGGCCACTTCGTCTGTGTGCCAGACAGAGGCACAAAATCCAGCCACTTATTACCCAAGCATGATGGCTAGCTGAAAGAAAATAAGTAGTCAAGGTCAACTCATCATATTTCCAGGAAATAAGCACAACATCTGCTTGATTCAGGCTGGGTCATCCTTAATGCAAGCAATGGAGCCCACTTCTGAATTTCGTCCCACTTAAATTTCAGGAATAAACAATGAAGACGAGAGAATCCAATGTGTTACCCATGTTTAAAGAATCAACTTGCTAATTCGAGAAGCAGTAAGATAATTATTACAATTAAGTTAGACTCAGATACTCTCCTTTCTGCTACAGTTACCAAAAGATTAAAAACTGGGACAAGCCCTGGCCTGAATATGAATGATTTTAAGTGAATGACTATCATTCTTTGAAACCCACCAAAATCATAGAAATACTTTGAATTTGATTTTAAGTTCATGGAAAGTAAAATACTTTTAAAGTAGTTCAATTCAACCAAGTAAGCCCAGGAGCAACAGAATTGGAGTCTGCCCAGTAAATAGTGCTAGGCCCTGAAATAATGACGCCAAGCCACTGGGCTGCACAGCAGGTTTTCTACTCCAAATGGCAAGCCCATGTAAAGCTATGCATCTCCCTCAATCCATTCATCCATCAGCAATAAAACTGCTTTGACGGAATTGATTTAATACTTGGGAGAGTCCTGAATTTGATGAATGCATGACAGCTGCTTATTTTGGCCTCTTTTGCAAAGCTGTAGCTAGTATTGTTTGGAAAGCTCTAGATGAAAATTCTATTTCTTCCCTTTGTTTCATTTATCAGGGCATATTCAGGGGAACTGTTACAGTGAGCAGAAAATAAATTGACTCTTGGAGCCCTTTTAGCTCAGAGAGTGGGTATGGTGTGGGAAAAGGGCATGTCAATGGACCAGGTGCTTAAAGCATAATCTCTTTGCAGATCCATGGTATCCCCTTGATAGCACCAAGGTCATTATCTATAGACTCTTCTTAGTTCTCTTTGACTCCTTCCAAGTCATGACATGCTTTGTTTTCTCCAACTACCATGCCAAAAATTTTGGACAATCCTCCAGGCTGCAGGGAAGTCTCTGAGACTTAGGTTGTCCAAAACCTCCCCTCCAGCCCTAAGTTCACTCTCCCAACCTGCTCTCTCCCCAATCACTTCCTTGAAATTTCTTCCAATCACAAGGAACATTTTTTGCTTTTGTTTTTATTTCGTATTTCTTTGCACCAAATCCAGAACTATTCTTTACTGACTGTATGTCACCCACTAGAGGTTGAAAGTATTCCTTCGATCACATGGCAGGAAGTAAAGATGTGTGTTGTGGAACTTTCCACTCAAAGTAGGGAGCTAGAGGGTTGGCGGCGCATGACACCACGGTATAGTGAGCCGGTAGAGGGAGGTGGAGGGTTGGTGGCTGATGACCCCGACACTAAAGTGAGCCAGTGTTGTGTAGCTGAGTGAGGACAGAACTGTGTCCCTGTTGGCTTTCCCTGGCGAAGAGCACACACTCACACTTTCCTGTAGTGATCTGCCATGAATATTCACTTATAAATTTATATTATATATTTTTATTCAGTTCTACAAATTTTAGAAAAATATCTCAGAAATCAGTAGCTGTGTACCAAATCAGGGTGACGTAAAACAATATACATGGCTTTTGGGCAACTGCTTCAGATTTTTGAGAAAGGTTTTTTATTCAGCTTCACCTCACAACCTTCATTTCCAACTCCAGGGAAGTTTTGAAGTCACTTCTTGTGGTATCAAAACTCTTACTTTGAGTTTTTCCGTGGGGGGCCTCTGGTACTCAGCTCCACCTCAGCTCTGGCTGACGCGGCGAAGAGGTAGGCTGTGCTCTGGGTGACACAGGCTCAGAAAGACAAGGTAAGATGGGGACTGGGGAAATGGTGTGAGGGGAAAAGCTAGACCAGTGGAAGACAACTGGGGGACTGTACTGTACGGGGACAGGGAGGAAGAAGTAAGCAAAGGTCTCAGCCCTCGTGATGAGGACACAGGGGTGAGTGGGAAGGTATCCAACCAGGTACCGGAAGCAACCACAGAAGCAGGCGGAAGGGGCTGTTCCCAGCGAGAGGTACAGGGTTAGAGAAAGTTGATACAATAACGTGTTCTGGGCACCCTGCAGCCACCTTCTGTGGGCTGAGGGCTGAAGGGAGGAGGTTCTGACCCAGGAAGTTGTCAGTTACAGTTGCAACTGTAAGAGAAGGTATGTTAGCTTTCCATTTCTGCAACAAAAATACCTGAGATGATCAATTTAAAAAGAGGACAGGTTTATCTTGGCTCACAGGTTTTGAGGCCCCATTTCTTTGGGGCTACATCATGGCAGTAGGCCTGTGGTGAAGTGAATGCCTGACCCCACTGCAGTCAGGAAGGAAGGGACTGGACTCCCAAATCCCTTTGGAGGGCACCCCTCCCCAGTGACTAAGACTTCCCGCAAGGCCCACCTCCTAAAGATTCTACCACCTCCTAGCAGCCCTAAGCTGGAGACCACATGCACCACTGGGGGACATTCCAGATCCAAACCATAGCAGAGGGCTTCTGGATGAAAGCTGTGACCTTTAACCAGGAACCTGGCCCATGCTAACCAAGGTCAGGAAGTGAAGGAGCATGAGAATATACAAGATAAATTCTCTTATTGATTCTCTTCCCTAGCCAGATCCAACAGAGGGGGTTGGAGCCCCAGTGATACCGTCCATGCAAGATGGCTCTCAGCTCTCAGAGCACAGAGCAGGCTGGACAAGTGTGCAGGGGCAAACTGAGAACACCTGGCACAGCCAGCAAGAGGTCACTGCTGCTGGTAGAGACAGGAACAGAAGGATAAAGGATCCCAGAAGACCTGCTTTGGGCCACCAAGTCCACTTTGGAGTGTTTAACTTGCTTCAAAGAAGGGCAAGTGGGAGATGGGCTCATAATACATGAGTTTATACTCTTTTCTTTCACTATGGTCCAAGTCCTAAGGCCCGTTTAAGCTCTCAGGCAGGAGTCATCTCTGCATTTATCCAAACCTCAAAGGCATGTCTTGTCTCATGTACCTGCACTTGGTCCTTGGGGTGCCTTTTAACAGGTCAGGTCAGCATTTTAATGTTTAAGACCCACTCTGAAACCTCAGCAAATGTAGGCAGCCCAGTAAGCTGGCACCAGCTCTCCCACTTGTAAGAATCTTGGCCACATGAATCACAAAGAAGTTTTATGAATAGAAAATCAACTATAAGATAGAACATGTCTGTTCAAAGCTTCAAGGAGCCTTCACCAGCCAAAACCACTCCTCTCTCACTGTGGCCCCCAGCTGCTCTTTCTGGAGCAGGGCTGCTGGCCCCACCAGGCACCAAGACCTTACAGCCCTTCCGCACTCACTCCTGATGTTGGAGAACAACCCCCCGCCAGTACAGCTTGCCAAAGCCAAGGCCATTGCTACTGCCCAGCTGGCTGAGCAGCTCCCCTTCATCTCCAGCTCCCCTGGGTTGTAATGTGAGTTTGCTTGCTTGTTTGTTTGCTTAATTAGGCTCATTTAGCCTCTAGGCTAGAGGGAAGGTCAAATCACAGGAAGACATTCAAGCCATTGCTCCTGGCACAGTCAGCAGGGCCCCAGCAGGAAGTGCACACCTCTAACTCTCTCCTCCCTCCAGGTAAATTCCTTCTCTGCTACACACTGAGAGGGAAGGAGCCCCACCACCACCACTTTCTCCCCGGTGGTAACCATCATTTTAGCCTTTCCTTTCATTCTTCTTACCCACTGGGGGTCTTCAGTAAACACCAGTTTTATGGATGTTTTGCCAAGGTGAAACAGTGTTGGGAGAGAATGCTATGAAAGCAATCATGTCTGTGCATTTTTCCCACAGTTTTATCCAGATGCTACACAGCTTGATAGGTTCATAATTAGCTTGACCCAGAGAATCAGGGAGCTTCCATAAGTGGTTTCAGGAAGAGCACTACAAATCATCAGCATTATCATAAAAGCTACCATTTACTGAGACTAACTAGGTCCTGTGCATTAAACCGTGTGCCTTCTGTATTTGTCCTTTCATCCCCACACTGTTTAATGTATTATTATCTTAACTGTAGAAATTACCCTGGAGAAATTAGGTGACATCCCTGAGATGACCAGCTGGTAAGTTGCAAGGACAGGGTTGAATTCAGATGCCTTGGACAGGCTAGGCTTAGTGCCACAATGCCTTCTATCTCATTATGAGGAAACTGACACCTTCCACAGCCACTGCTGTTAGGTGGAACTAAATCACCTTATTTTGCCAAAGTACAAGAATTTGTTCATTTGAAGCAATAACAATACCAAATCATGGATTCATAAGACCACAAACGTGTGAATAAAGTATCTTAGTAAACAAGGTAGGTGGAACTGAATTTTCATCTCATCATATCTGTGTATTCTTACTTGCATATCTTAAATGCATTCTTTTCTGAATATTGCATAATTGACATGCACCTCAAGAACTACTTATAGCACAAGTCAACTGGGTGAAGTAGAACACCCATATAGTCACAGCTACTTGGGAGGCTAAGGCATGAGGATCCCTTGAGCTGAGGAATTTCAGACCACCATGGACAACATAGTGAGATCCTATCTCAACACAAATAAGCACAATTAAATGCAGAATTACTCTTTTCACAGCTTTATTAATACGTTTGGTTCTAAAAATTATGACTTCAGTAATTTGTGCTTAAGGTGGACAAACTCCTTCCCCTTAAGTACCACTTCCGATTTCTAAAGTCAACATGTTCAGCAGAGCTTTCAACTGCCATCCATATGGGCCCTGCACGGCCTCATGACACATTTTCCTAAATTTCCTAATATCTCACTGTGACATGAACTGGTAAGGAGAAATATTCTTTCTTACCCAGCACTAGATTCACGGCTGAGGCATGCAAGTGGCAGATAACAAGAGAAAAGCAACAAATTTATTTATACAGGGGTCTTACTAAGGAAATGAAGACCCAGAGAAATGGGAAGAGCTGTGTGCTATGGTTAATACATTGTATCTTAGAAATTTAACTAAGAGGGCCAGGGATTTAGCTCAGTGGTGTAAGCGCCTGTCTGGCAGGTGCAAGGTTGTGAGTTCAATTCCCGGTACCACAAGAAAGAAAGAAAGAAAGAAAGAAAGAAAGAAAGAAAGAAAGGAATTTAACTAAGAGACTTAGCAGGTCCCAGCACTCAGGGGGCTGAGGCAGGAGGATCATTGTGAGTTTGAGACAAGCCTGGGCTACAAGGTGAGCTCAAGGCCAACCTGAACTGCATAGGGTGACCCTGTCTCAAAAAATAGGGCTGGGGATTTAGCTCAATACCCTAAGTGCCTGCCTGTCAGGTGTGAAGTTGTGAGTTCAATCTCTGGGAAAGAAAGAAAGAAAGAAAGAAAGAAAGAAAGAAAGAAAGAAAGAAAGAAAGAAAGAAAGAAAGAAAGAAAGAAAGAAAGGAAGGAAGAGAAAGAAACTTAGCAGGGAGCCAGGATCTCACTTTGTAAACATCCTCAGCCTGTACAAGAGGAGAGCACAAAGATGGTGTGTGTGCTACACCTGCCCTGGGGGCAGGCAGCCTGCATACAATATAAGGAAGGAGAAGAGGCTCGATCACCACCATCTTTTTCTCTGGCTGCTTTTGCTGGCTGCTGCCTTGAAGTGTTGCCTCTGTGCCATGCCACTCTGACTTGGAGCCAGCTGATTATGCATTGAAACCTCCACAAACAGTGAGCTAAATAAACCTTTCCTTCCTTCATTTTGGGTGTCAAATATTTTGCCCCAGCAATGAGAGAAAAGTAATCAAGACACTGTGTATTTTTATGCTTAGGTTTGATGAAGAGAGTAGAAAGTCATGGAGGAGTGTGATTGGACACAGAGGATGCGATATCATGGGAATAAGCAGCGGGGACCTTAGCAGGACCTGTTTGTTCAAATTCTTCTCTGTGTCTTGTGGCTTTGGGAGTAAAGATGTTTCTTTCCTCTGGATCCAGGGAGGATACTTCTGGAATGAAGTTTTATGGAACTGTCTCCAGGAGAAGGGCAAAGGGAGGTGAGAGCGACTTTCTTGCTTCTGCTGTTTTCTGAAATGCCAAGGTGCCATATTTGGGTCTACCCGCAGATGACTAGAGGAATCAACAAGAGTATCAATGCAGACAAGTAGTCCCCCAGAAAGCCAGGCAGTGGGCCAACCAGCTCCTCCAGCTCCCCAAGGCCTGAGCCCAAAGCACACAAACTGAGCATCCACACAGACAGAGCAGGCACGTGAGTGAGGTGGCCAGAAGTGGAGCGCACAGGGAAGCCATGCAAACTGTAGAGCTCCTCTCCTCACATAACAAGCCAGGCACCCGTCCTTTTAACCCAACCATTAACACACAGAATTCCAGCTCCTCTGATCTTTCTAGAGAACTCAAGACCCCAAATTTTGGTCTTAAATCTCTGAACTTTTAAACGTAATGAGCAATTTCAATATATTTTAAAATTGTGAATCAAGGCCGGGCTGTGGGGGTGTGCACCTATAATCCCAGCACTCTGGAGGCTGAGGCAAGGCGATCACTGCGAGCTTGAGACCAGCCTGGGCTACAAAGTGAATTCTAGGGCAGATGGAACTGCATAGTGAAACCCTGACTCAAAAAGACCAAAAAAAAAAAAAATTGTGAGTCAAGTGTGACATGCCCTTGATTATCACCCGCAGATTTGGTGACTATCATCAATGTGCAGCCACTGCCTCTGACCCAAAAGCCACCGGTCCTTGCTGGATTGTTCCTTTACGTGGCTCTCCAATTGCCCTGTTCTTTTTTGTTATCATTCAAATCATCTAATTCCTTCAATCCAAACATTCCACTAATGCTATCCATCTTCTTAGGAAAATTCCATTATAATGATTCCATAAAAAGATCCAAACCTTCAGAGCAAACAAAACAATTTATGAAAAAAGTCGAAATGAGTAAAATTTTTAAACCTTGCATTACAATGCACCTAGTAGACTATTTGCTGTCCCCCAAGAGTACTTTGTAAGTGTTAATATTTCAAAGGCTTATATTTGGATTGAATTTATTTGTATTCCTATCTGACATCACTGACTGTCTTTTCTCTTTAAGAGCTTGAAGTGATGGTCCTGTCTGCTTTTCTTGTTTAACTGCACCACTTTCCTCAGGTCCCAGTTCCCCTCTACAAATATAAAGCCACTCATACTTCAGAGGCCTCTCCTCTGACCCAGATGTCACAAGGCCTGGGGCCCCTTAGGTTCTAGGTGGCCCTGACCCCGTTTAAGAAATGGAACTGTGACTAAGGCTCTCCGAGGGAACCATGTCACTACTGATCCAGCCCCTCAACAATCATCTCCAACCCACTAAGGAATCTGCAGTCTCTTGTCTTGGGTTTGTCATAATTTGGGGTCATTTCAAAGTGTGGAAAAGCTTAAAAAATAAATAAATAAATAAATAAATAAAAATAAAGAGTTCCCATCCTGCATCTAGACAGCTGCCTACTCACTCAGATGCACCAAAAATATAATCAAATAAAACCGTCCCCACCGTTCACACTGACCAAAACCCAGAGCCAAGTTTTTCACATGCCGTCCCCCACCCAGGGAGGTGCAAGAAGGAATCTGTGTCCCCTGAAAAGGTTCAGTTCCCTTCCGGCTACACTGGGGGTGACCACTGATGTCACAGCTCCGGGAGGTCAGACTGCTCAGGAGGGGCCAGGCAACTCACAGGAGCAGGAGGGAAAGTGCTCCCCTCCCGGAATCCTTTCCTGTCTGGCTCCCCCTCTCCCAGCCCAGGCGCACACTCCACACCTCGCCTGCCAGTGTGGAGGCCTGAGAACTGGGGGAAACACTTCAACACTTCCTCCAGTGGTTAAGACAAGATCCAAATCCTGCCCCACCTCCCTCACCATCTCCGCACTCTCGGTATTTACCCAGACAACTGTGCAGACAGATAAAAATCTGTGTCTTGTCATGTGGTTGATTCTGGGATCTGAAACTCTGAGGCAAGTCCTTTCTCAGGAAGGAATTTCACTTTCCTGGCCCAGTAGAGATACAGCCCAGAGGGCAAACTCCCATGTTGGGCATAATTCTTTGAGTGAAATGTTTAGAGGAGTCCTGACAACACTGAACAGCAATTTCCATGCAAATTCCTGCCTGTGGGGGAAGACGCAGTGGGTACTGGGTCTGTTCCTCCTCCCCACTCCAGTGGCGGGTGAAAGCAGAACTCAGAGCTCCAAGACAGGGACCCATTCATTTTTTCAGCGTTTGTTTTTCTAAAAAGGTGTCTGAGTGCGCCACACTGCTGGTTGGTAGCAAGGACTGCGTGGAAAAGAGAAGCCAGGATCCCTTCCTTTCTTGTGGGGCAACGAGAACAAAGGCAGTGCTCTTTTTAAGGGAAGAAAAAAAAGTTGAGAAGTTCATGTTTTATGAAACAAACAAACAAAAAAAAACTGGGTTACAAAGAAAATAATAATAATAATCCACTGAACTTGGTTAATTCCCAGTGATCACAAGAGCTTGAAATCACTGCTTTGTGGCTACCTACAGCAGTGGCAGATGTAGTGGTGGGAAGAGTACAGGTTCAGGAGATTGTTCTGGACTCAGCTACTCGATTCACTCATTCATGATGAACTGAGGCATGTTGCGATAATCATCATGGAGTTGAACTAGCTCAGGGGTCTCTGCACTGGGGCATTTCCATATCCCCTGGTCATGAAGACCACAAGGGGTACCCGGACAGGAAAGACAGGGAGAATTTGGAAAAGTCAACAGCTAAATCTTCATCTACAGTGTGTCCTCTGTCCTGAAAGCTTCCTCCTGCCAATGAAGGTGCCACAGGGACCCTTTTATTTCTTTTTTTCCTCTGCGCTTGCCTTTTTCCTGCTCTGCAAGTGAAAAAGCATACCCACAAGTGCCACATGCCCTAGTCTTTTAGTCCATTTTTCTGGGGTGTGAAAGCCCCCATGGCCTTCTCCTGAGGGACAGTCCTTGGGGAGAACAGCCAGGGAGCTTCTGAAAGGAATATCGGAGGCAGGTGGAAAACTCAAGGCAACTCTCTCCTCACCAATTTTCCTCCTTCCCTTTTCCTCTCTCTTTCCATTGTTTCTTTCCTTCATTTCTAAGAATTAGAAGTCAAAAGCAAAAAGGTTCCAAGAACGTGCATGCTAACACATTTATTTGAATTAAAAAATGAAGTGGGATTTTTTTTTTCCTGACAGAAGGGAAATTCAAATTGGCAGAATGGCTTGACAATAAGGACTAGCTTTGCCAATTAATTTATATGATGGACACTCTCCATAAATTTAATGAGCTAAGCCCGGACCTCCAAAGTTTAGATGAAAATATATTTTAATCATGGATATGATATTCAGTATGTCACAGAATACATACTTAGCAACTATCTAAAGTTACGATAAGAATATTTTTAGATGTCAACTCAAAAAGAGCCTTTCAAAATTCTTTTATGGAGTACAGGAGCAAAAAATATGAAGTCCCTAATCTAGTTCACTCTTTGCAGGTCAAACTGCTTGTGAAATGTCTTGTGCCCACCCCTGCATTCAGCCCTCCCCCCAATTTCTCAACTGTAGTACTCCAGAAGAGCTACATCTCCTAGGATTCACTACTTCACTTTAAGCTCCACCAAAATAAAACACACCTGAAAGACCCAGAAAAGTACTGGAAGAAGCTGTGGATGGTAGGCAAAGCAACCAGACAGTCAGACAGATAGGAGTACTGGAAAAAATAGAGTAGCTCAGTTATTCTGAAAAAGTAATAAACTGGTTTTGCTCCCAGTTCCCTTAATGGGCTACTTTAATATTTCCTTCCCTCTCATAAGAAAGAGATGTGCTCTTCAAGATTAGATAGACTTGGCCATTCATAGAGTGAGGGGAGAGAGAACAATGGCCACACTAGCAAACCAACCCAGTCTGGGAACCAGCACCATGCATGGGCCGCAGCCAGACTGGCAATAGCTAGACACAAGCATCTCCCCATGAGTCAGTGCCATTCATGGACTGCAGGGAGAGAGAACAATGGTCACACCAGCAAACAAGACCAGTTTGGGAACCAGTCCCATGCACAGAACATGGCCGGACTGGGAACAGCCAGATCACAGCCCCTTTCAGTGCATGGGCTGGCAAACAAGAAGTACAAATCCCCCCACCCTCACCCCATAAGTGACCAGCTTATCTGGAGAAACACAGGCTGTGATGATAGCTACCAAGGTGAAATGCAATTGGATGCCTGTGGTTCTTTGGTGTTTCATTAACATCGCAGATCTAGGGCCAGTGGTCTGATCATAGGTTCAGAGGATTTCAGTATGCAGTGTGACATCTAGGGGGGTTTTACCTTCTGAGGGTTGCAGCCATTGTTGATTCCCTATGGTCTTCTTTTGAGGTCCTATATCATTTCCATTGTTTTGTTGGGTTGGGTTTTATTCTCTTTTGTTTTGCTTGATTATGTCAAATCCGATGGCAGGAGAAGTTATTTCAAGGATAGCAAGATATATTATAGCAACAATTTTTGGTTTACTGTTGGCTTGTTTTGAAGCCCTTTTATTGCATTCATTGTTTTATTGTTATTGTTTCTATTCTATTCTGTTCTATTTGATTTTTACTATGTCCAAAGTAATCTGCAGCTATTTTGAAGACATCAAAAGGCATTATGGTAACTATCGTTGATTTCATAACGTTTTGAAGTCCTGTATCTCTTACACTGATTTGTTTTGATTTGTTTTTTTTCTGTTTTATCCTCTTTAAAATAATAATAATAATAAAAGATTAGATAGAATTGCAATTTTAGCTGGGCATGGTGGCACACACCTGTAATCCCAGCATTTGGGTGGCTGAGGCAGGGGGATCATTGTGAGCTTGAGACTAGCCTGGGCTACAAAGTGATCTCAAGGTCAACCTGAACTGTATAATAAGACCCTGTCTCAAAAAAAAAAAGTCACTTTTAGAATTGCAACTTTTTAACTTTCTCTTTGTATCACACTCCATTAATACAATTCTCTTTTTATATGCAAAATGTCCACCCCTGGGCAGGAAAATTGGGAAGGAAAAACAAATAAATAATGTAAATAGGAATAGAGATATATAGATCTCTCCCTTTCCCTTTATTTGATACAGAAGGCCAGAATGGTAAGCATCTTATTACCAACAAGACTCAGAAAAGAAGATAAATTTCTCAGTGACTCTGAGTAGCCATACTACCTAACTGGTTCTTGACTAAGCCAAATATGTTTCAATTTTTGTGCTTAGCCTTCTTTGATAGTCTCATGATGCCTATGGGATCCTCAGAACACATAAACAGAACTGCAGAAGGAGCTAATTACCTTGAAATTCTGTTAGCAAAATACTTTCAAGCAAATTGGCAGCATAGCAAGGCATGTGCTATTTTATTAATATATGAAAAAGCAGTGGCAGTAGCAGTACTATTATAACTTTAAAATAGTGCTTAGAAGACTGCCTTCCGGGGGCCTACGTGACTGGCATGGACCCCAGGAGGAGAAAGAAATGGGCTTCTTGGGAGCCCGCCCAGCCAGGTCTGAGTGCCTCCAACCAGGACACAAGTAAGACTGCCTTTTGGGGTCCTGTGTGACCAGTGTGGACCCCAGGAAGAGAAACATGTGCCCACCCGCATACGCCTACTGGCGTGCCAGCTAAGAATCAAGGACAAAGCCCACCCCGCCCCATAAAGCAACCTGCTTGTTCGGAGGTCTGGCTACACTGATAGCAACTAAGGTACATAAAACAACTAAATGCTAGCTTTGTTTTGTTCATTTTGTATGCCTGGGGCTGGCAGCCTGGGCATCTCTTTGGAAGATGACAGTACTCAATGTAGCAAAAATTGGGGGACTCTCTTCTGTCTTGTCTTCAAGGCCCAATATTGTTCTCATTGTTTTGCTTTATTCTGATTAATTTTTTGGCCTTATTTTATATTCTGTTTGTATTGGTTTTATTATGGTTTTTTGTTTTGTTTTGCTTTTTTGTTTTTTGGGGGGTTTTTTGTTTTGGTTTGGTTTTACTATACCTGCTGGAAAGGTCAACTATTCTGAAAATAACAAGATATACTATAGTAACTATTGTTTTCATAGTATCTTTCTTAGAAGTTCTGTACCAGTTCTACTGCTATGTTTTGATTGACTTCATTCTGTTATGTTTTGTTGGATTTTACTATCTTTAAAATAAAAAAAAACAACAAAAATAAAATACTGCTTAGTGTGAGTGATACTTTAAAATATCTATAACCATTATAATCAATAAGAAAAAATCGATGATCTGGTGGCAAATTCACAAATGCTACTGATATCTGGGGCTTCTTTCATATACATGTAATAAAAGGAAATATTGAATTTTAATCAAAGTTCAGTGAAAGTAAAGATCTGAGGTTTTGAGGGAGTTTACTTGGTTTTTAGCTCATTTTGATTTTGTTTTTCCATCCAAATTCATGGGCCTCCTACTCTAGATAAACTGTGGTATGGACAATATTTTGATGGCCTGCTCGCCTTCCTCGTTAGTCCTCCTTTACCTTCTGGTTGCCTCTTCCTTCCCAAAGCACCTACTCTACAATAGCTTCAGTTAGCTGACAAGATGGCTCATGAGCAATAAGCACTACTCATTGTCTACCATTTTACAAACATTTTTCATGTACCTATGACAACCCCAGAAAGCATTTTATGAATGAAGTGACTAAAGTTCAGAGAAGTTAAATAACATGCCTGGGGCAACAAAGTGGAAATTTTGGGATTTAAACTTGGGTCTATATTGCTTAGATCTTATTTCCATTTTCACCATACTACTGCCTTCTTCTGGCATAAAGAAATTTTACATTTTAGTAGGAACTTTCTAGAAGCCAAGAACAATCATCCCTTGGTAGCCACAGGGAGTTAAATTGGTTTCCAGTACCTGGCTGTGCACAGCAAAATCCAATGTCTCATATATAAAATGGTGTGGGATTTACATATAACTATGCACATCACTCTGTGTTCCTATGCACATCCTTCTGTGTACTTCTAGATTACTAATAATACCTAATACGATATAAACTGTATGTAAATAGTTGTTGACTATATTGTTGTAGGGAATAATAACAAAAGAAAGGAATCTACATTGTCAGCAAAGGCACAATTTTATTTTTTGAATATTTTTCATCTAAAGTTAGCTAAATCCATGGATGTACAACCTATAGATACAGAGGACTAACTGTACTTCCAATGTGTGTTTTGTTTTTGCCTGCCCACTTTTCCTCCTTCCTTACTCTCTGAGGAGAGCCCCTTCACTGGCCCTTCTGATAGCCCAGTGTGTGATCTTTAGTGGGACTGGACTTCTCACTGCCTAGCAGCCTAACCCCTCATTCTCTCCCTCAGTTCCTTCTACCTGCAACAAAACCCACGTAATCTGCATGTACATCTTAGGGTCTCAGAAGAAGCGGTGGGAGGCTGGAGCAGAGGAATTACAATGGCTCCACTATTCCATAAACTAAGTTTGCAAATTACTTGATGATGCCTTCCCATTAGACTGTGAACTTTCCAAGGAAAAAGAATACATCAAACTGAAATCTACCATAGAGGTTTACGTTGATTTGTGTTAGGCTAAGAAGACAACACAGGCCTATGAACTTCCTCTGTAACTCTTCAATGCATTCAAAGTATTTCTCTGCCAATAGAGGACACTCAATGTTTCTAGAATGTTGATTTTCCAAGCCATAACTTTCCAGACCATGCTGCATTGAAATGATGCACATCTTTATCTCTTTCCTTCATCCTTCTTACCTACCAAGTTTTTTCCGTTTTAAAGCAGAACTGGTAAGCATTGCACCAACCACAACTATTGGATGATAGGCACCATCTGGATTTCTACTAAACTTGTCAAGTTCAAACACGTGGTATTTTATTGAGTGCAATAAAAAATTAAAATGAGTGGAAATGGGTTATCTCTAACATCTTCTGTCCTGCAGTCTCTTTTAAAAGAATCAGTCTCTAAATTTTTCCCAACCTTTCCTTACCCAGTGTTAATTCTATAAAGTTATTTTCTTTCTTTGGGTTTTTGTTTTGTTTTTAGACAAATCATCTGAGGTCGGGCATCTTAAAGGATACCTTCAAGAACACACATATATCCTCAACCCCAGACCCCAGTGCACCTCTGATTTGAGGGTCCACATTCTTTTCTCTGAACCTGTGATTCTTTAACTCTGCCCCCATAAAATCTATGTCTGATGTTCTGTGAAGCTATTTTCCAGCAAATATCTATTAAACAACTACTGAGTTTTATACTATTGTAGGTAAGATAGTAGAGAAGTGATTAATACATTTACCTAATTAAAATACAATGTGGAAAGTATTAAGAGCAGTATAAATGAAACTCTAGGAATAAACAGAGAAGTAATACTTTTTATGGCATTTTATCTTTCCTAATTGCTTGCACACATACTAGCCTACATTTTTCTCAAGGCCACACTTCCTTCTCTGCACAGCAGGTAGCACAGGAATTATTGCCAAATGTTATCAAGGTTTCAAGACTTGCCCAAGTTCTGACAGTGAGTCAATAGAACTTCAGCTATATCTCCATGAAGGGATGAAAAGACCCCTTGCTAGGCCTCGTCCCAACATTCCATATGCAACTATTCAACCAGGTCAATGGGTAGAATAATGAAATATGAATTCCATCCTTAAGGGTTCTACTAATATATTGCTATGGAACGAATTACTCTGGAACTCACGAATTTAACACAAGTACCACCTTATATCTCATGATGTTGTCTGTCAGGAATTTTGGCTGGGATCAGCTGGGTGATTCAACCACAGATAAATGTTGGTGATGATCATTTTGCTGTAGGCAGCTGGTAGATGGCCCCAATCACATGTCAGACGCTCTGCACCAGAAAGCAGATGGCTGTAAGGCTGAACTTTGTTAGGACTGCCAGATGGAGCATCTATATCTGCCCCTTCCAGCATGGCAGCCTCAGAGTAACTGGACTTTTGTCCGGAGTCTTGGGGCTCAAGAGTGACAAATCAGAAACTGCCTGGCCTTGTGTGCTAACCTCAGTGATGTAGCTTTACTCCCATCATGCTCTTTGACCAAAATTATCACCAGCCTCAACAGATTCAAGGAGACATAGACCCCTATCTCTCCATGAGAAGAGTGTCAAAGGAGTCACAGCCATGTTTTAAAACAGTCAATTACGAGTTTGTCATATTAATTTGTAATTCTCTTTCCTCACCAAAAATGACCCAGAGAATTTCCTGTGGTCTGATCTCACCTACTTCCTCTTAATCAATCAAGTTTGCCACCTTTTCACCTGTTCTACACATTTTACATATTCTCCCTTCTGCAGCGTTGTCCTAGATGGTCACTTCCCATATGAGGTCCCTTATCATATAAGGTTTCAGTCTTTGCCTACGGCTGCATGAGGTGTACACCAAGGATAACTGGTTATTTGGTGCCAAGAATGTCTTCTTTCCATTGGCACAACTATGCCATCCCTGAGGAATTCTACTGCCTTCTTGTGTGTCACCTCTGCACTGATCTCTATCACTATAAAACTGATCTCCCAGTAGAGTCTTTGCTTGTCCACATATATTGTTTTTACTCACAACAGTAAACTCAACACCGAATTGCAGGTCCTTTGGTTCATGAGCATGATGATTGGTGTTCATGCTGTATGCATGAGATGTGCCTCCTGCAAAGCTTGTTATGATGTGGGCGCATTACCCATCTGACTTTTTTTTTTTTTTTTGAGACAGGTTCTTGCTATGCAATTCAGGCTGGCCTTGAGTTCACTTTGTAGTCCAGCCTGGTCTCAAACTCACAATGATCTGCCTGCCTCAGCCTCCAAAATGCCAGGATTACTGGCTGGCACCACCACCCCCAGCCACTCACTTGACAAAAAAAAAAAAAAGACCGAACTTTAAGATGGATGAGAATACAAGCTTTAGAGTCAAAAAAATCTGAATTTTTAATCTCAGCCCTCCATATAGTCATTCAGTTCAAATTACTTAATATTTCTTACTTTCTGTATCCTGCTTTATGAAACATAGGTCTAGATATCTATAGGTAGATATATATTTCATAGGGTTGTTGAAGGATTAAAGGTGAATGTGCAGATGAAGCAGTTATCACATCGAGTGATTGTCTTAGTTACTTTTCTCATTGCCGAGACCAAATACCCAACACCCAAAGCTAAAGGGGGAATGGTTTATTTAGCTCACAGTTTGTAGAGGTTTCAGTCCATAATCAACTGGCTCCAATGCAGGGTGGCTCGGCAGAGGAACATCGTAGAGAAGAGCTAGTTCATGGTTAGCAGAAGAAAGCAAAAGCAAGCAAGCAAGGGAACTTAGCAGCATCTCTCTGCCCCTTTTATTTTATCCAGGCTACTTAGGACAGGTAGCACTCACAGCCTTAATCCTAAAGTCCTTGAGCCTAGTATTGCACCATGAATCAATTCCAGTGTTGCACACTCTAGATCCAGCCACCCTTGGAAAAACCCCACCTATGACCATATGCACTTTGGGGTGGTACATCTAAACACAAGCCATAGCAGTGCTATTTAACAAATGCCCACTAAGTATTAACTACAGTAGTAATAGCATTTTTAGCAGTAGTGATGGTGATTAATACCTAGCTGATAAAGGACTATGATGGAATAAGGTACATATGAAGAGACAAATGAATTTATACAGCTCCAATCCTCTCCCTATAGATATATAAACTGAAATAGAAACATAGGTATAAATATGAGCATATGCATATACATACACATGACAAATTGAAATATTCATATTTTACATTTTCTCTGGGAATATTTTATTATGTTTCTTAAATAGCCACATAAGTATTTTCTATCAGTTATGTAAACCAGCATTTCAAGTAAATTTTCCTAAGAGTATCTACCTGTCTTAGAAAAGCATCCAAAGGCAGTGGTTTGGTTCAGCTGATCACAAAGAATACAGCATAATGAAAATATCCCTAGAGAAGCATAAAGAACCACTTCAATATTTAAGATGGCTGGATTGACTCCAAAGACAGAGAGAAACAATCTGCCTATCACCAGCTCAGCTTCAAAAATACAGTTCTTGGCTCCAGTATGCAGTTCAAGGAATGTGATCAGCGCAAGTACAAGGTGAATAAATCTTAAAGATACCGAACTAAGTTATTTCCCAACACAAGAACACAAGGGACAAGACAATCTTGATTAGTCGATGTCTGAGCTAGTATTTCATCTTGGACTAGCTGATGTGAAGGTTAATGTTATTGACTTCCTCTTTGAATCTTCTTTGGAGAAAAGCAATATGCTGCTTTGAATCAGTTATTATTGCAACACCCTCCCCATAGTTAAGGTCTGTCAATATTCCTTCATCTGGGAGATTCTTAAGGCTTAGATTTTACTGGTCCTGACATGAAGTAATCTACATCACAATTCACATGCAATTCACTTCACTTACACAGTTCAACCTTTCTGAACAAGTGCAAATCCTCCTGACAGGGACTATATTTACTTTCCATTCCTCTACAGTTGTTCAGAGGAAACAGGGTGGAGGACAGACCTAAGGGCATTTTAGAAGCTCTGAAAAAAAAAGTATTGTTTTTGTTTGGTTTGGTTTGGTTTTTTCTCAAGAGGCAACAAAGGATTGGAGGAAACACTCCAAGTTCCTAAATTTGATACAAATACTAGTTAGGGAGGGTAGGACTCCTACACTTAATCCTAAAGGCGGTGAGCCAAGCATTGCATCATGAATCAATCCCAGCGTCACACAGTCTAGATCCAGCCACCTCTGAAAAAGCCCCACCTATGACCACATGTGCTTTGTGGGTACATTTATATACAAGCCATAACAGTGCTACTTAGTATATTAATTTTTCAGGGCTGCCATAACAGGGTATCACAAACTTAGAAGGTATTTGTTATCTCAGTTCTGGAGGCTAAAAAATTCAAAGTCAAGGTGCTGGCAGTGTTTGCTCCTTCTCAGCCCCACAAAGCAGAAACTTCCTCATGCACCTCTCCTAGTCCCTGGTAGCCCCAGGTCATCCTTGGCTTGTGGCAATAGAACTCCAACCTCTGTCTCCATCTCTGCAAGGGTGTATTCTCCTGTGTGTTACATCAACTTTCTACCATGCATGTGTGTCTCTATGTCTAAATTTCCATTTTAAATAAAGCTCCAGTCCTACTGGACGAGGCAGTGATGGCAAACCTAAGGCATACATGTTGTTTTTATTTTAAGGTAAAAAAATGTTCAGATATGAGTTGTTATTTTCTAAACTAAAACTTCAGTATTCAAGTTTAACTGCAACGTTGACACTGTGCGATAAATAAGTAAGTTTTGGGTTGTAATTTGGGTATTAATCTCTAAAAGGTTCACCATCACTATATTAGGCCCATTCTATTTACTTGGTCTTAATTCAGTTATATCTGTGAATGTGGGGGGTTTTTTTTCTAAATAAGGTTCTGTTTTGAGATAGTGGGGGCTAGACATCAACATTTTTTTGTGTGAGACAAAATTCAACCAATAGCATGCAGCGTGCAAAGCTTTTGAGATTAACAGAGCAAGGAAATGACATAGTCACTTTACAGCAATGTAGACCCAGGAAAAACAGTAAGATAAAAAGATTCCTCATTTAGTCTTTTAAAACCATCTTTTCATTGTTTAGTCTCTTCCTCTGAAAGCTGCCATTAATATCATTTCATGTTTGATCTCTGCAACTCGAAACACAAGCAATAAGCTGGTGAATGCTTTCTCAGATCTCTTCTGGGAAGTCGTGCTCCCAAGTAGGTTTTCTTGCTGGTTTGATTTGGTTGGTTTGGTTGTAAAATTCTCCTGGGTTTTCTGTTTGTTATTTCTTTAGCGAGAAGGTTTGGAATAATGTGCATCCAACTCCTCTGTATCAGATTTTACTGAGCAGAATAGATATGCATGGTAATTATCAATAGACATGAGTGAGTTGTAAATTGATAAAAGTGTTTCCAAGCATCGGAAAATTGACCACATCTTTCTCAGAAGAATGTTTTTCCTGTCTTCACTCTGGCCTCCACCTTCTTAGAACCAATTTCTTTCTGGAGGGGTTTAAATAAAGAACCTGTGAGATTTATGGTATCCCTCAGCCATAAATACTATCCCTGCCAATGGCTAGGCCTCTGGACTTTCAGATTCTCTTAAGTATGTCAAAAGAAGAACACTAGGAATCTAAAAATATTTCCTTTCTTTACCAGCTCTTCATGTTTTGAGCTCTTCAACTTTCTATAGTTCTTGGTAGCAATTACCATATTAAAAATGGGAGACAAGAGACTAATCATGAGAGACCATATTTGAAATCAACTTCGGACTTGGGTAAGACTTTGAGATTGCACTTCATTCACTGAAGGTGCAATAACAAGTAATGACAAAGCAATAAATGTGTAGACTGATAATTCCTTCTAGCTGCATCTTCCTCTTCCACTGAACACTAAGCTTTACACAGTCCAAAGTCAAGAGGAAAGACATGGTTTTAGACACATGTAAAGAAAAACTAGAGGAAAATGGGAAATCATGATAATTTATAAGTCAGAATCACAGAATTACAACAAATTCTAACAAATTTGAAAATGCAATGTCAGTATTAGTAGCATTATGAGTTTTCCTAAATAACTGAAATTATAGAAAATCAAATTGTGGAAGATACATTTGTATCAACAGCAGCCCCAGACTCAATACATGGATTTCTGTTCTCATGGATTGTACTTCATGGATTTTAAAGGTGCTGACAAAGGAAAGGAAATACATTCACACCGCTCCTATGAACAAGACCAATTAATTTCAGAAATAAGTCATTTAGCTTAACAATCATGTGGCCACTTGTGCCATACAAGTAGTTGCTTTAGTTATTTTCCTTTCAAGTGAAATTGTAGCTTTCCTACACATACATTTTATGACATGTCATAACCCTATATGTCATAACTGGAGGAGTTACATTCCTAATCTTAAGACTAGATCAGCCTTTACTCTTTCTCCTCTGCCTGGACCTGCTGCTGGATGCTGTTGCCTGTTTCTGGTTCTCCTTTATTGTCACCCACATGGCATATAGGGCTAAAGACACCGATGTAACTTGAGAGCACCAACCCTGCCCAGATCAGCTGTGTCCAGCTAGGATACCTGCCTGGCAGCCTAGAAATGAGCGCAATGGGTGCCCATGTGAACCCTGCTCATCCTATCTCTGCTAGCATGAAGCATACACCATCTCTCCCTGCTCCTGCTAACGTGGACTGGCTGCTTGCTCTTTAAGCCCCACTGCTCTCTTGCCTCCTTTGTAATGACTTTCTGTGAGCCAAAATGAATGTCTCTGCATGTCTGCCCTTACAACAAAGGTAAAAGCCAGATGAACATTGCATCTTTGCTGGACTAAATGCTTAAATACATTTGTAGCTGCACTTGGCCTCGGTGGACTTTCACTGAGTGCCGCTTATGTCACTCTTTGAAACATCTTTATGGTCAGTGAAAAGATCAAGCATTACTTCCAGTGATGGTAAGATCCAAATAGCCAGTTCCAGTAACATCCCTAGATATGAGTCATATGTCTGATCAGTTGACATATAATAAATCTCTTCCACTAGTACCTTGATAAAAGAAGAGTTTTTGAGATATTTTACTTAAAATTCCCCACAAAGGCTTTCCCTTTTTATATTTTTTGATTGTCAAACTATACAATTTTATAATTTTCCTCATTTACTATGCATTGATCAACCTCATAATCCTTTAAAAAGTTATCTATAAATATAGTTACTTGGCCCCAGTTTCATATACACACACATGCACACACACGCACACACACACACACACGCATAAAATAATAGGTCATGCTCTAAATGTTGCCTCTTCTTGTCTGTTTCCATTAAATTACAAAAGGTTTCATATAGGTCAGCATAGCTGGTGCTTCCTACTTTCATTTCTGTAACAATCTTCTTTATAATTAATAACAGTAACAACAATAAAAATAGTAATAATGCCTGCATCGCTTCCCAAGACCACAAAGGACTTGGCCCTAAATATAGGCATGCACTAAAATACACAACAGATCTAGATATTTTTTTCTAACTTATTGGATGTCTTAACCAACTTTTCTTTACTTACTATCTAAGGTTCTAGCAATTCTGTTATTAAATTCAAGAGGATGGCAGAAAAGTACATGCATAATTAATACTGTCTTCTCTCTTCTTTACTCTTGCTGCTTCACACTTTCGGTCTTCCTAGTTTCATGTGCACACCACAGATCTATTGAAAGCAAGCAGACATTGGAGAAATGCTTACAGGTTATTCTCAAGGAAAAACGAATACTAGAAATTATAGAGGTATTTTTCCTAGCCTTGTGGAGGCACTTAGATGGCTATGACTTGCCTACAAATGAGCTATGTTTTTAGAGAAAAGATTAACTTTTCAGGCCTATAGTCTGGACAGTTTTCTTCTGCCCAAAATAATTCACCCAGACTCTAAGGAAAAACATAGGAGGCATCTGATACACTTGTCAAGTGCTGCAAATTGTTTCATACACAATTTCCTAGTCAAATATGACTTTCAAAATTATAATTTATATATGACTAATATGTCCTACCTACATTTTTGAATCACAACTAAAAGGAAATACCTTGTGATCACCAATTCCTTTGAAGACATATGTAGTAGGATATGATTTTTTTGTTTGTTTGTTTGTTTGTTTGTTTGTTTGTTTTTGGTACCAGGGATTGAACTTACAACCTTGCACCTGCCAAGCAGGCACTTAGGCCACTGAGCTAAATCCCCAGCCCTATTTTTTGAGACAGGGTTTCACTATGTACCTCAGACTGGCCTTGAACTCACTTTGTAGTCCAGGCTGGTCTCGAACTCATAATGATCTTTCTGCTTCAACCTCCCAAGTGCTGGAATTAAAGGCGTGCACCACCATGCCCAGCAGGATATGATTTTTTAAAGAACTGCTTTCACCTATGAATTTTATTCACCATATTATTTCAAAACAATCTGCATTAATCAAAGGAAAAATACTTGCTCTACTTCTGGAGAATTTTTCCTACTGAAGCCCCTGAAAACTAACAGAATCAAATACATGCTAAATATGAACTTATATGGGAACACTGAAAGACAAGTGGCTCTCACAGAGGCCACCTGTCAGGAAGGTGGTCAGAAATGACTCCCTTAACAGAGTGGTGAGAACATCCTGTCCGGTGTTGTAGATGGAGGGCAAAATTTCAGAGAAATAAACTACTTCCTTAGTATGCAAATGAAAGCAGCACTGCAACTGTGGTCCTAACACTTTAAATTCTGTCTACAGAGAAACGCATTAAAGTCATATGCCTTAAAAAAAACTTTTTGTGGGGGAGGCAGGTTTCGGTATATAATTCAGGCTGGCCTTGAACTTACTTTGTGGCACAGACCAACCTCAGAGTCACAGTGATTCTCCTGCCTCAGCCCCACAAGTGTTGGAATTCCAGGCATGCACCACCATGCCCAACTGAAAAATACTTTTATATTGTTTTGCCAAATTTTCCACCAAGTTATTTGTGCCAAAGTAATTCTGCATATAATGCAATCTGAACCAGCATTATTAGACATATTTTGGACACATTTTTAATGGTAATTAAAACATTTCAGCTCAGCCTTATTTCTTTCTATCCTAACGGTACCCAAAGAACCTTAAAAACAGACAACTCTACCATCAACAGTACGTAGATTGAGCTGGAAAATTTGTTTTGGTTCAGAATGTCTGATATTAAAGAAGCAGTTATTTGAAAATTAGGGAAGACACAGCAAGTCTTACTTCCCATGAATTATCATTTCTAGGTGATTATACTATCAATTCCAAATCCTTCAATCACCTTTGTTTTCAGTTTATTCAAAATTCTTGAAAGAACAAAGAAACTTCTATTTCCCTCGTGTAATCATTCTCTGCGAGGAGGATAGAGTGTGTTCGGGCCCCACACCACAGACCTGAGGGAACCTATCTAGTCAGAGGACGACTCCACGCGGAACAGCCTGCAGCCAGAGGACTGACTCAAGCGGCTGCCAGAATAAAGCGCCACCGCGGAGGCACTGAGGAATAGAAATGGATTGCCTCGCAGTTCGGGAAGCCCAAAATCAGGGTGTCACATGTTACATTTCTTCTAAATTCTCTGAAGGAACGATCTGTCCAGACTTCTCTTCAGCTTAAAATGGCTATCTTCATGTTCACAAGACATTCTCCCTGGATATGTGTCTGTGTTCAAATTTCCCTTGTTATGGACATCAGTCATCTTGTATTAGAGTCCACCCCAATTTCATATTATCTCAACTAAGTCTATAAAGACCCTACCTTCAAATAAGGTCACATTCTGAGGTACTTGGGGTTAAAACTTGGCATGTCAATGGGAGAGGGCAGAACTCAACTCATAAAACCCCCTAACCTTGCGTTCCGCTTCCATTTCCTGCCCCAGGTGGGTTCCTCGGGGCCAGTGGTGGTGAGTCTCTGGCTTGTGTGTGGCAGCAGCCTGTTTGTTATCATTGAAAGATCTGAAGGGTTTCCTGTCACTGCTCTGAGTAAGAGCAGAGGACAAAAATGTAAGCGCCAATGTTGCATTGCCTGGGTACAAACCCCAGGTCTGCCCCTGGCCGGCTGAGCCCTCAGCCTCCCTAAACTCCATTCCTTTACTGGGGTGGATGAGCCCCCAGCCTAGCCCCGGGGCTTGCTGTGAGGGCTCAGTGGTCAGCTATGCAAGTGTGCAGCCCAGTGTGGGCCCAGAGTGAGTGCTCCTGCTATGTTAGTTGTGACTCAGATGAATTATTATTAAACAGAAATGATGAATTCAAACCAAAAACTAGACTTTGCAAACCCAATGGTGTGAGAAAACATCTCCATCTTTCCTCTCCCAACCCTCCACATAAGGCTGCCTTTAAGATGAGCGCAGCCTCATGAGAGCAGTAACAGTTTGGTTTAGGATTACAGGGCTGGGTCTCTATTTCTCTCTAGCTTTTACTGGAACTGGCTTAGGAGGCAGGCCCAGGTCAGTCCATTTACTGACCAACTGCCCTGCTTCAGCTGGAATCCCCTACACTAGGACATTTATGCCACTGTTGCCTTCTCACAAGATCTGCTTTTCTGTATCTTAGAAAGTCAGCTTCTACTCGACACTTCCTTTGTTTAAGTAGTTCATATTTTTTCTTTTATTCAGTTGACTGTTGTTGAATTTTCTCCAAATCTTCTTTTAGAAATTCATTAATATTCATAAAGGACTTTCCATATTAAATTTACATAAGTATGGGATAAGAGGGAACTCTCGGCTCTGAAGATTCTAGTCTTATGCTAGGAGATTCTGAGGCTTGCTATAAATACCTGTTTTTAGTGCTTTGCTTTCATGTTCGACTTGTCCCTTACCTTTTCACTGGGTCCAAGGATAAAAACAGAAAAACCCATTCGGTGAAATGGGACTATGACCACGCCAAGGAATTCCCCTTCCTCACACGTCTCAACAAAGGGAGAAACTGGTCACACACCACTGATACACCTGCCCTGCTCAAAGAAGTCTAAAACCTTATAAAAGCATCCAGGACTCTACTATGACTTCCTTTTGTGGGCCGGTCCACCATAAAAATAAATAAATAAATACTGTATTTTACAACTACATTGGTCATAAGGATGAATATATTAAGGTCATGTATTGATAAATGGTCTTTAAGTTCATTTTTTTTCTGATTTTACTTGAAATTAAAACAATTGTATGGGTCCCATGAAGTACTATGGGCCTGAGGCTTTGTGTTTATGTACCTAACAGATATGGACACTGAAGCATCTCAGCTACTATACTTTTAAGCCCAAATTGTTGTCAACCCCTGCCTAAAATTCCTAGTTACTGACAAACCTATCCAACTAATTACAAGACATCACAAATATATTTGACTTTTATAACCCTGTGCTAGTAGCTGCAGTCTAAGTACACCTAAGACAAAATATAATAGACAAGCCTATCATAGCCCAGCATTTTTGCATATAGGTCGAGCAGGGATGACACAAACTCTTCATCCATACACATATGTGAATGCATACTACAGTTCTATTTTAAAATAATCACTTTGTTCTCTCTGAAACTTATTTATTTAGATGTATAAACATATAAAATAGCATTTCATGTTTTTTGAAGTGTGTCTTTCACAAATCAAGGTTACTGATAAAGAAAATGTTTACTGAAAGTACATGGCTGTACTTCCAAATCTGTTACACAGATTTAATGCAATTCCAATCAAAATTCCAACAGTGTATCTCACAGACTTAGAGAAAACAATCCTAAAATTCATTTGGAATCTGAAAAGACCTAGAGGAACAAAGGCAATTCTGGGCAACAAAGGCAAGACAGTGGACATCACAATCCCTGACTTGAAATTATACTACGAAGCTACTATGATAAAAACAGCATGTACTAGCAAAAAAAAAAAAAAAAAAAAGACCCAAAGATCAGTGGTGCAGAAACAACTCCAGACATACCTGTTTACCTTATCTTTGACAAAGGGGCCAAATGCATTCACTGAAAGATAGCCTCTTTAATAAATGGTGCTTGAAAAACTGGCTCTGTACATGCCGAAGATTAAAATTATTAAATAAATTGGTTTTGAAAACTGTCCATTTATCTTACCAACACAAAATTTAAAACCATTATTTAGTGTTCTGACTTTTGGTTATCAGACAACCCCTCCTAAAGCCTCCTCAACCTGAGGTAGTAGTCCAGGCGCTGCCTGAAGTCAGGTGCCTCTGGGATTCAGAGGTGCTCAGGAACCATTCCTCTCTTGGAGGGCATGTGTGGTGGGACAAGGACATTTCCTGACATCTGCCTCATGTTGACAAAGGTTGATGTTACAACCCATTGAAAGGTTCCAAAGTTGTGATGGTGGTGTGACTTGTGTCCTACAGAATTTTAGGGTCTGATTTTTATAGGTAAGTTGTTCCCCACAGTAACCAGACCTCTAGCACTGGGCCACTGATGGCCAAAGGATAAGTAATGGCTCATCCTTTCTTTTGCATTTTTAGAGGTTCCTCCATCCCCTTTGTAGGTTTTCTTCTGTAGGTGCTGTTCTATGCACCTATTAAATGTGTTCGCACATATTAAACGAACACTAATTTCTAGTAGAGAAAGTCTCTTCAGTTTTTAACTTGTGGCTTGGGTTTTTTTATTAGTACATGTGTGTAGTACATGCATATTACAATCATGTTGGGGAGTGGGTACTTGTACATAATGCAAGTTGCTTCTTTTTTTTTAATCCCCTTCCCCATTCCTCCCTCCTCCTCTAATTCCCCTTTCCCCATTTTCATTCTTATTGATATTATTAATCTTAGCTCATGCTTATGGCATATAATGTTTATATTCATTGAGGTTAGTTTGAGAGAAAGTAACACCAAGTCAATCATATTTTTTATTTGATAAAAAAAATTCACCAAAATAATTTAAAAGTAGGATTCCCTGACACTCCCACTGGTTCACTCTCACAGATTACATGAATACGTAAGCCAGGCACACAGACTCACTGATATCTAATGGTGTCACAAACAGTTTGCAAAAGAGCAATGAGACAATGGCTTGGGAAAGTGCGTGCTAAAATTAGTAACGAACACAAGTGTTCTAGGACTTCTTCTCAATGCTAATTTTCAGCTGGCTAAACCCAGGTACAAGAAAAAATTGATTGTGGGTCTTTTGGAGACCCGGTGAGGGGTGTCTTTCTCGGCTAATCTCTTCACTCTTATTCAGGTGCACACGAGCGTGCACACACACACACACACACAAACCAGTTTTCAACCTGGTTATCAAACTCGGCCATGGCAGATATGGTCTCCATTCCATGATTCGTTTTCAGGTCAGGAGTTCTGAAGCATACCAACTCTTTCTTCAACTCTTCACTGCTCCCTGATTCTGGTTGCTATGTCCTAGCTACTCATTAGAAAGAAATCCTGATTCTGTCCCAAAGCAGACTCTCCTGTGCTCCCATTCTCGAGACCTGGCTCACATTCTGAGAGGCAGTGTGGCCCGGCACCTGAAAACACAAGACAACAGAAACAGATCGCCCAGGTCCACTGCCAGCCTCCGACCTGTTGTACAGCCTTGGGCAAGTTACTTAAATTCCTTTGACTGCAGTGTTCTCATTTCTAGAACGGGGATCATGCTGATGATGATAATAATAATAGGACCTACAGGGTCCTACTATAGGGTTGTTGTTAGGACTAAATGAGTGACAGCTGCATAGAGTTTAGAACTGTGTTACTGAGGATATGAGGAGACAAAGTAAGAATGATTTTAAATAAGGCACCAAAGGTCCCTATCTTACCCTAAATCTAAAGGCACTCTCTGGGTATGTAGTCAGAGACTGAGTGATGAGCAACTCTCTGAACCTTTGTATCTTCACCTATAAATTAGTGCTAACTGAAAAAAGTACATCTAAATTACTCGCATTGAGGAAAAAAGAGAAAAGTAAAAAAAATGAGAAAAGAAAGAAAACATGGAAACAAAGCTTTTGTAAATGGGGAGGGGAGGAGAAGTTGAAGGGAAGGTAGGGGACTGGAAAAAAAATAAGTCACATCATGTACAGGTACAAATTCTATGGTGAATATAATCATTATGTATATCTAAAATGTACCAGTAAAATCTGGTTAAAAAATAAATTACTGGGGCTTGGGATATAGCTGAGTGGCATAGCACCTGCCTGGCAAGTATGAGGTTGTTGAGTTCAATCCCCAGTGCCAAAAATAAATAAGTAAATAAATCGCTTACATTAACATTAGCTATTGTATCATCTGTAAAAATAATCTGTAATTATGACTACAGTATTACAGTGCTGTAACACAAGTGAAGCATAATGATGTAATATTTATTACATGAAGGGTTACTGTATAGTCTCCTTTTTCTCTGTATTTTAAAACCCTTGGACTTACTCATCATTTTTTCCTGGGTGGCTTTTGCTTTCACTCAGTGGTTCTCTTCATACTTTGAATTTGGCATTGCCAAAGAAAGCCACTGAGTACAGAAACTCTGCCTCCCTCCACACAGCTGTGATGGATCCCCAAATCTTTATTCGAAGTCAGGATTTCTCAGGGTCCAAAAAATAAGATAAAATTTTTTTTTCTAAGAAAGTTGAGTTTTTTGGCAACATAGCAGGTTAAGTTTCAGGAGCAACACTCCATGTTAAGTCTAAAAAATGCCAAATAAAATATAACAACAGCCTGGATGCGCCCACAGGAGAGCAAGAGAGCAAGGCACATGGAGAAGGAAGGCACCGTGAGTCAACTTTGCTCTCAGAGCATTTTCTGGCCCCAGTGAACTTGAGCACAGACTTTTGTTTTCTAGAGACTGAAGATAAAACTCAGGGACCACCCAAGTTGGATTGTCCTACAGTAGAGCCCTCATAAAACCAGGGCCCTATAGCATACTCTTGTTGAAAGAAAAGACTGAAATAAACTGTCCACTTCTACCATCCCCCAAGAAATTGCATCCTTAACAATCTCTAAACTTGGCAATGAGCAGAGTAGGAGAAAATTATTCCCTGATAATGATAAAAAAATGTAACCATAGTTTTTATAACCACAAGCTGGCCCTCAGTTAAGTATGTGCACAAATTGACACTTATAGAACAGGTTAAAAACAATAGTTTAAACCTGAAGACAATGTTTGTAAGGTGATCCTGGATTGGTAATGTCCAAATACAGAACAAAGGCAAATGCAAATTCTTTACGAGGGAAGCCTGTTTGGTTCCACGACACAACAATCTCTGGGAATATATTTCCAAGAAAACTAAAAAACTCAAGAGTCAAAATTTATAAACACAGTCAGGCATGGTGGTGCACACCTTTAATCCCAGCACTCAGGAAGCTGAGGCAGGAGGATCCTTGTGAATTTGAGACCAGCCTGGGCTACAAAGTGAGTTCAAGGCCATCCTGAACTGCATAGTGAGACCCTATCTTAAAAAACAGGGCTGGGGATTTAGCTCAGGGGTGTAAGCACCTGCCTGGCAGGCACAAGGTTGTGAGTTCTATCCCTAGTACCCCCCCCAAAAGTTATAAACACTCAAGGAATGTTACACCTAAGTAACATCTAGCAGAAACAAAAAGTAGCACAAGCAGATGCAAAAAACTTCAGATAAGGGCTGGGAGTTTGGCTCAGTGGCTTAAGAAACTGTTTGGCAGGAGTGAGGTTGTGAGTTCGATCCTCAGTGCCACAAAATAAATTTTTTAAAAATTTGGTAAAAAGCTTCAGATACCTAAGGTATAAAATATAAAATAGTAAAATGGATTTTGAGCCTGGCAGAGTGGTACATGCTTGTAATCCTAGTACTCAGGAGGAAACATTAAAAGCACAAAGAATTTCTTTTTTTTTTTTTTTTTTTTTTTTTTTTTTTTGCGGCACCAGGGATTGAACTCACGACCTCACGCCTGCCAGACAGGCGCTTAAGTCACTAAGACAAACTCCCGGCCCTAGCACAAAGAATTTCAATAGTAAAAATATAGAGAAATTGAACTTCATCAAAACTTTAAAAATTTGTGTATAATTTTGTTGGGGGCTTTTTGGTTTTTGTTGTTGCTGTTTTTGTTGTTGTTTTTGGTCCCAGGGATCAAACTCACAACCTCACACATGCCAGGCAGGTGCTTAAGCCACTGAGCTAAATTCCTGGCCCTAAAAATCTGTGTATAAAAGGACATTTTCAGGAAAGGAAAAAAAACAAAAGAATAGAAGAAAATATTTTGAAATCACATCTCTGATAATAGCGTAATATCCAGACACACAAAAAAAACTTCTGTGACACAGCAGGAAAAAGATGGGTGCAGTTGTGTACACTGACAGTCCCAGCGCTCAGGAGACTGGAACAGGATTGTGAGTCCAAGGCCAGCCTAGATGGCATAGTGAGGCACAAAAACCAAACGGGGAGCAGGGATGGTTGGAGACACAGCTCAGTGGTGGAGCTCTTGCCTAGTATATGCAAGGCCCTGGGCTCAATCCCCAACACCACACACTACTCTTCTGTTTCTTTTTTTTTTTTTTTTTTTTGTACCAGGAATTGAACTCAGGACCTTGTGCTTGCCAGGCAGGCACTGTGACACTGAGCTATATCCCCAGTCCTTCCAACATCACAAAAACAAACAAAAAAGACAAACACTCCAAGTTAAAAAGATGGGAAAGGGATTGAAAAGACATTCTTCAAAGTTGGTATCCGGATGGCCAAGAATCACAGGGAAAGAGGTTCAACATTAGTAGTCATTAAGAAAATGCAATTAAAACCATGAGCTAGGGGCCAGGGATACAGCTCAGTGACATAAGCACCTGCCTGGCAAGTGCAAGGTCCTGAGTTCAATTCCTGGTACTAATAAATAAAAAAATAAATTGGACAAACTATGAGATAACACTTCACAAATACTAGAATGTGAAATTTCTAAAAACTGAAAATAACAAGAGGTAACAGATGTGGTAGAAATTGGAACCCTCACATGTAGCTGTAAAAATGTAAAATAAGACAGCTGCTATGGTAATGCTTGCAAACATTTCTCCTCAAAAAGCTGAATATGGAATTATCACACAACCCAGGAATTCCAATCCTAGTTATATAAGCAAAGGAATTAAAAGCAGTAAGTCAATCAAACAGATATTTGTATGTTGTTGTTCCCTGCAGCATTATTCACAACAGCCAAATGGAGAAATAAGTTAAACGCCCATCAACAGATGAATGGATAAACAAGCCGTGGGATGTTCAAGTATGTATATACATAATAATGATGTTAACTAGCCATAATAAGGAATTTCTGTTACACGCTACAACATGAATGGAAACTTTCTCCTAAATGAAATAAGCTAGATCTAAAAACAGCAACAACAACAACAACTATTGCATGATTCCACTTACTCAAAAAAGCTAAAATAGGCAGATTTATAGCAACAGAAAATAGGGTAGTAGCTAAAGGGGGCTGTGAGGGGGCAGGGGAGTCATTGTTTAGTGGTTTCAGTGTTTCTGTTGGGAAACAATTTTGAATATAGGTATGATGATGGTTGCCCAACATTAAAAATGTAAGTAATGCCACTAAACTAACACTTAAAATGGTCAACATGAATTTTTTATATCGTATATATCGTACCTTAATTTCTAAAAATTAATAATGCAATGTATGAAAAACATTAAACTGTATGCTTTACATGAGTGAATTTTATTATTAATATATCAATAAATCTATTTTAAGATGTAAAAATGATATGCTATTTTTCAAACTTTTTATTGGTAGATGGGTTAATTAAGTAGTCAAATGACTTGAAAAAACAAAGCAAAACCCTATAATACAAAACGGCTCACATAAATACAAGGTTTAACCGGGTGTGGTGGTACACATCTGTAATCCCAGCACTCGGGAGACTGAGGCAGGAGGATTGTTTTGAGTTTGAGACCAACCTGGGCTACAAAGTGAGCTCAAGGCCAGCCTGAATTTCATAGTGAGACCCTGTCTCAAAAAGACCAAAAAAAAAAAAAAGGTTTATTCTTCTTTCCCAGTACGTCAGAGCTTTGGGTGTTCCAGGCCCATAGGTGCTTCTCTGCCCGCAGTGATTCAGGGCCCACAGCTGCTCCACACAGGCTCTTCAGCCCCTGAGCACCAAGCCCAGCTCGATCACTGTCCTAACCATCCATCTTCAGCTGCATAAGGAGAGAGCACACCAAGAGGCCGCATCTCATCCTTCACGGCTTTGGCCTGGGAATGACCATGCGCACAACCACTCTACTCTGTGAATAAGACTGGAAAACGCAGGCTTCATATGGAGCTCAGAGACTGTGCTGTTAGAGCAAGACTGTCTAACATTTGTGCAAACAAATGATGTGGAAGAAGAAAGAAAAGGAGCAAGGGAGAGGCAGAAGCAATATTTGAAATGATAATGATTAAAAATTTTCTACAACTAATGAAAGACAACAACCTATACATTTAAGTTCCCTGCAAATCTCAAATAGAAACATGAAAAGAAATTCACACCTAGGTACATCATAGTGAAACTGCAGAAATGAAGACAGGAAGATGTTAAAAAAAAAACAGCCTAGGAAGAAAGGGAGGGGAGGGGAAGGGAAATAAAAGAAATAAAATGTACTGTGCACATGTACCAACTTCCCACAATAAACATAATCACTGTGTACTGCAAACATGTACTAACACACTTCTAAAAATTTTTAAATAAGGAAAAAAAAGACTATCTTTGATACAGTCAGATAGCTGACTTCAACAATAACAGACTCTAGAGGCGAGTAAGTGAAATATGCTAAGAAAAACATTAATTATTAAAACCATAGTTAAGTTAGAAATCTACAAAACAAAAATTGTATTTTTTAAGAATGAGAATAGGGCCAGAAGTTTGGCTCAGTGGCTTAAGCACCTGCCTGGCAGGCACAAGGTTGTGAGTTCGATCCCTGGTGCCACAAAAAACAAAATAATGAGAAGACGGGGCTTGGGATTTAGCTCAGCAGCACAAGCACCTGCCTGGCAAGTGTGAGGTCATGAGTTTGATCCCTGGTACCCGCCACCAAGAAAAAAAAGAATGAGAACAAGCCATCAGAGGCTGAGGCAGAAGGATTGCCATGAGTTCGAGGCCAGCCTGGGCTACATTGTGAGATGTTGTCTCAAAAAAAAAAACAAAAAAAAAAAGACATTAAAAAAAAGCAGTAAATATGTCTACAATCACAATAAGACTAACTGCTTTCATTAATAGACAAAGTAATAAAGCAGGGTTTGATCTTTTTAAACTTCTGTTTTATCCTGTGTATGAGACATGTTTAAGTTTAAAAACAGGAAGACTGAGGGTACTAAAAGTAAAAATATAAAAGAGATTATATGAGGCAAACTCAGGTTAGATGTCTCTCATCTGAAACTCTTGGGATGAGAAGTGTTTTAAATTTCATATTTTTTAAATTTGGAAACATTTCATAGATTTTATCAGTTGAGCATCCCGACTCCAAAAATCTGGAATCTGAAATGCTTCAAACTTTGAAATCTTTTTAGCACAATACTCAAAATATCAGACGCTCTGAAACTCAGAAATCTTCAGATTTTGGAGCATTTCCAATTTCAGGTTTTCAGATTAGGGAAACTCAGCCTCCATGAAATAAAAGAAATCTGGTAGCCAGGCTACTCAGGAAGCTGAAGCAAGAGGACTGCAAGTTCGAGGCAAGTCTCAAAGTAAAAAATAATTTAAAAAGGGCTGGGGACATAGATCAGAATGAGTCCTTGGATTTAATCCCCAGTACAATAAAAAAGAAAGAACGAAAGAGGAATTAGTTCCAATTGACAAATACATTTAAAAACAAATAAATATTAGACACAAAGACCATAATTACATAGCAATTAAAAATTCAGTTCATTTGGAAAATATTAATTCCACAATCACATGTATAATTATGCCAAATTACCGCTTCAAAATAAAGCAAAAATGACAGAAACACAGAGAACCTGACAAATTTTCCTTCATATTAAGAGATTTCAGGCCAGGGATTTAGCTCAGTGGCCTAAGTGCCTGCCTGGCAGGCACAAGGTTGTGAGTTCAATCCCTGGTACCAAAAAAAAAAAGAGAGAGAGAGAGATTTCAGCCAGTCACAGTGGCACACACCTGTAATCCCAACATTTAGGAGGCTGAGGCAGAACTGCTGCAAGTTTGACACCAGCCTGTACTACATAATGAGTCAAGGTCAGCCTGAACTATATAGCAAGACCATATCTCAAAAAGCCAAATAAAATAAAATTCCAAAATTTTAAAGAGATTTCAACACATTTTCTAAGCAACTAACGTTGAAACAGACATCTATATTAATAGCTTCATAGAGATTTAAATAAATCAATGAAAACAAATGGGCATATATGAAACATGGGACTCAGTGGTTTCAAATTTACTTTCTTTCCAACCATTCATGGAACATTTTTATCAAATGCCAAATGATAAAGTACTTCCAACAAATTTAAAAAAATTTTATTCCACAGATCAACTTCTCTTACCATAATAAATTTGCAGCCCCAAATCAATTTTTTTATGCTCTTTTTTGTTTGTTTGCTTGATTTTGGTTTTTGTTTTTTTGAAACTCACTATGTAGTTCAGGCTGGCCTTGAACTCACTGTGTAGTTCAGGTTGGCCTCGAACTTGTGGTGATCCTCCTGCAGGGATCACAGTCCTGTGCCACCCTGTCGGGCTCCCATACACTTTTAAATTAAGAAATATCCTTCTAAATTACTTAAGGGTCAAAGAAAAAAATCATAAGGGGCATCAAAAAAATTCAGCTCCATAACAACCATAACACTACATATCAAAACTGTCATTATTCAAAAAGATAAACTATGAAAATAAAAAAGCAGTAAACAAGTTGACAAAAATCATCGTGTAAAATCTGATATATCTCTAAGCAGAAAACCAATTAAAAAATATTTATCATACATGAAAAATATAATTATTAAAAATAAATCATCATTACATTAAAAATATAATGTACTTAAGAATAAACCCAACAAAAGAGATGCAAAACTTTAAGGGGAAAACTACAAAATTTTATCAAAATGTTATTTAATGAAGAATATACAATAGGTTTTTTTTCTTTTTTGTACCGGAGATCAAACTTGTGACCTTGCGGTTGCCAGGCAGGAATTTGTGCAGCTGAACTAAATCCCCAACTGTAATAGATTTTTTTAAAGAGGTAAGGAGGGTAAAGAAATTCAGACCAATGGGACAGCATAAAGTCCAGAATCAAAATACACTAATAATTACCATTTCATTTACAACAGGTACTACTGTAGATCAGTGAGAAAGATGGATATTTTTAATAGATAGTACATGAACAATTTATTTCAAAATGAAAAAATTAAATCAGACTCCTACTTCACACAATAAGCAAAAATCAATTCCAGATAATTTAAAGATGTCAGTAGAAAACCAAGACTCTAAAACTTTTAGAAGACAACATAGCAAAACATGTTTTGTGATTTCAAACTGAGGAGGGAGTTTTCAAACCAGACATAAAAAGTTCGAGATGCACATGTACGCCTGTAATCCCACGTAATCAGAAGACTGAAGCAGGAAGATTCGCAAGTTCAAGGCCAGCCTGGGCAGTTTGGCACCACCCTGTCTCAAAATAAAATGTAAAAAGGGCCAGGGATGTAGCTCAGTGATAGAGTACTTGCTTAACATGCAGGAGTCCCCGGGTTCAATTCCCAACGCTGAAACAAAATATACTTCAAGTTACAAATGTAACTTGACCTTTTCTAAAGTAGTATCTTCTGTGGATCAGAAATCATTACCAAAAGTGGAGCGAACTGCCCACTCTGAGTAAAAATGATTACACACTCTAATAAAGTTCTATAAATCTGAAAAAAATGACAAAGAACCAAATAGAAAAATGGGGCACAAGCAGCCCACAAACACAAAAAAAGATGTTGGGCCTCATGACAAATCAGAGAAATAAAAACCATGGAAGATCATCCCCAAACTACCAGACTCAAGAAGCCCCATGAAACAATGCTTTCTGAGGATGAGACGCTGTGAGAACATTCTTTCTCCACTAGTGACAGTATAAATTTGTATACTTTTGAGAGACGACCTGATACTGCACAATAAAATTAAATGCGTATGTATTCTATGACCCAGTGCTCCCACCCCTAAGTATACAACCTGGAGAACTCTGTTTATGTGTACCGAGAGACACAGAGAAGGCTGTGTATACAGCATTGTATATCAGGGAAAACTGAGAAACCATTTAAATGCGTTCAACAGAATAGAATAGTAAGCTCCGTGAGTCTGCGCCATTCGCGGACTGCGTGGGTGGGGAGAGAACCAGGGGCCTCACCGGGAGGTGATCCCCACCTGGAAACCTGCACCGTGCACGGGCTGCTGCCCCAGTGGGGACAGCCACACCCAAGCCTCTCCCCTTGAGTCAGCACCATTTGCAGACTTCGTGTGGGGGCACGCCACCCAGGCCTTACCAGGAAGCAATCCAGGCCTGGAAACCATATCATTTTCATTGTTCTGTTGGGTTGGGTTTTATTCTCTTTCTTTTTGTTTATGTTAAATCTGATGACATGAGCAGCTATTTGAAAGATAACAAGACCTATTATGGTAGCCATTTTGAATTTACTAGTGGCTTGTTTTGAAGTCCTTTATTGCATTCACTGTTTTGGTTTTATTGTTTCTACTCTGTTCTGTTCAATTTTTACTATGTCCCAAAGTATCTGCAGCTATTTTGAAGACAACAAAAGGCATTATGTTAACTATAGTTGGTTTTGTAAGGTTTTGAAGTCCTGTATCACTTATGTTCGTTTATTTTTGATTGGTTTTATTCTGTTTTATTTTCCTTCGTTTTATTCTCTTTAAAATAAAAAAAATAGTAAAATGAAATAAAAGAGTAGAATAGTAAGTTTTGGCATATTTTCATAATGAAATGCCATAGAGCAATAGAAAGAACTAACTGCAGCTACAAAGAGCAACATGGCTGGATCTCAAAAAATAAGATGTTAAACTGAAAGAAAGAAGTCATAGACAAATACGCGCAGTATGTTTTCATCCAAAAATTTAAAAACTAAGCCAGGCCTGGTGACATATGCCCATCATCTCAGCAACCTGGCAGGCTGAGGCAGGAGGATCCTCAGTTTGAGCTCAGTCTGGGTCAATTAGACATTTAGCAAGACACTGTCTTTAAATAAATAAATAAATAAAGGCTAGGGATGTAGCTCAGTGCAAAGGACCTGGGTTCAATTCCCAGCACAGCAAAATAACAATCAATCAAAATTTAAAAACTAAAATCCACACTAAACAATGCAATGTTTATGGACACACAAATAGGTAGTGATAGCCATGAAGAACAACTCTACCCCCGCAAAAAATATATGAAGCGGGGCATGGTGGCGCACGCCTTTAATCCCAGCACTCAGGAGGCTGAGGTATCGGAGAAGCGTTGTGAGTTCGAGGCCGGCTTGGGCTACAATGCAAGCGCAAGGCCGGCCTGAGCTACACAGTGCTACCCCGCCTCAAAAAACCAGGGCCAGGAGTTTGGTTCAGTGACTTAGGCACCTGTCTGACAGACGCAAGTTTGTGAGTTCAATTCCTGGTGCTGCAAAAAAAAATCTATATATCTATATATCTATGTAGGTATCTATATATCTATGTAGATATATAGATATATATAGAGTCAGAATCAAAGATACTTCTGGAGGGGAAGAGGGACACATAGAGACTTTGGGGATGTGATGATCTATTTCTCGGCTTAGATGTGAGATGCAAAGGACTCCACTTTACTTTTTTAAATTTATTTCATGTATTTTCATGTATTCTTTGTAGGCCTGCTATGCTTCATAATAAAAAATAAGGTTAAAAACATTTAACATTTGCCTTGACTATCTGTTTCAGATAAATATATTTTTCCTGAATTAAAAGAGTAATTATCTGGGGGCTTGGGGTGTCGTTTGTTTTTTGCAGTGCTGGGTATCAAAGCCAGGACCCTCAGCAAGCTGGGCAAGCACCCCACACTGAGCTATATCACAACCCTAGAGAAGTACTTCTAGGCACGGTCCCTGTTTATTTAAGCATAGGTTTTTAATTAAGTAGTGTCGGTTTTCGCCATCACTCAAAGCATAGCAGAAAATTATATCATAACCCTTTTGTTCATAATGGTTTTTATAACATTCAAGAAATAATGCTAGCGATGCCATCTCACAGAAACATATTGTAAGGCAAATACGTATTTTGTTCTTTCTGGAAGACATTTCAAAATCTGATCGATATTTTTAAATTGTCAATGAGATGTTTGATACTCTTTTTCATACTAAGGTTTCAAAATCCAGTGTGTGTTTTATACTTGCAGCACCCCGGGATCAGAAGACTACCCACAGGTGCCAGCTTTATAATCCCCAGAAGAATAAGGAGCCCCACACTCCAGCTGGGGAAATTAGGAGGAGAGAAGCACCCACCAAACCCAGAGGCCTGTGAAGCCCCCAACCTACGAAGAGCTCTGATTTTAGCAGTAAGTGTAGGTAGCTGCATTATTCACACAGAACAATAGAATTAGTCATTTTTATCGCATCTTTTCTCTTTATAACCCTGAATTTCCTCTGAATTAGCCTAACAGGAACTTCTTGCAGAAGGGAAATCATAATGATTTGGAGTTCTTAAACCCATTTTCCTCAGGAATCTAAAAAATCTTCAAACCATTGGTCCATTAATCAACCGCTTTACAACAGACTTGACATATTCTGCCATTTTAATTCATGTCTATTTAGAAAAACTGATCCATAGACTAGAGTGACTAATATTACATTTGGAAACAGAAACTAAATCAGTCTGGGAATTTAGATCTCATTGCTCCCCTGAGCCAATACCCCTGCAGGTTATTAGATTTTCTTTGTGTTCCACTTGTCCAGTCACTCCGTATAATTCCTTGTATTATTTCATATTCATGTTCATTTCAACAGTCTCCAACTTTCCCTGCCACGTTTGGCTACAGGAACCAAATCTAATATGCTAACTTCACTCTGTATTTAGTAACGTTTCTAAAAGGAAATAAACAATTTCCAAAAGCCTTTGTTTTCTTATTTTTTAAGGAGCAGATATTATAGTTTCTGTAAAACAACTTCTGCAGCAATAAAAGCCAAATACTGACTAATTACCAGAGAGTTGCAGAATGAGATTATCAATATGTATGGGTTTTTTCTCCTGACTCATTTTCACTGTTTGGCATAAAGAAACTTGAATTTTTTTAGTAAGTGTTGTTTAGTAAGTGTATTCATTTTCCTGTAGTAATTACATAAAGGTATCACTAATGAGAACTAAGCATGACTTCCAGGGATTCATTTATGTGAGCACACACACACACACACACACACACACAATTTCCAGGTCTTTCTCTATTTTTTAAGTTGTATTTTATCCATAGAAGCACAAAGTATTATTTAACTAACCTCCAGTGTATCGGTTTTCCAGCTTTCAGATTTCATAAATTAATAAAAATAAAGGTTTCTATTGAAAGGTTAGCATAAAGTTGCCAGTTTCTTATTTTCCCAGTTATGGTTCTAAGAAATCAAAACCATCTACTTATTTTATTACCATCATTTCATTCAAACAGTAGTTTTCTAACATCAGCCTATATCAGAGTCACCAAGAGGGCTTGGAGAGCCACAGATGGCCGCCTGCAGGGATTCTGATCCTACAAGTGTGGGCCAGGATCCCAGAAACTGGCATTTCTAACAAAGTCACACATGACGCTGATACTACCTGTCCGGGAACCACACTTTGGAAATTACTGCATTGAAGAAAGGCCATTTCCACAGCAAGAAATGAAGATGGGGGTTATTTCTTAATAAAGGAGAAGAATTTGTTTTGAGTAAATTTAGCTTTGCTGCCTTTATTTCTACCAAGCCAGCAGAAATTTCACCACCAAGAATAAGTCCTTGAAGTAACATTTGCAAACAATGCCTGATAGGCTGTCCTAGCCAACCACATGTTGCTAAAGAGCACTGCAGATAGCATTAGGATGGTGAATCAGGCACACAAGCTTATTATCACATGGGTTCTCTAAGATGAGAAACCACAAGTATAAATAAAGAGCAAAATAAAAGATAGATGATAGGAAGTGGGAAGAGAAAACTTTCTCAAATGGGAAAGGAATCAAGAGATGGAAGGAGTGAGAGAGAAAGGGATGGAAAAAGGAATTCAGAAGTGTTATATTCATGCACCAATTCCCCACAGGGAAAGTAAACATTATGTACTGCAGACATGTGCTAATACAGATAGATAGATAGATAGATAGATAGATAGATAGATAGATAGATAGATAGAGTATATTTCATTCAAGAACATTCAAATGTTCATAGAACATTTCATTATTAAGTTTTATATTGATTAGATGTTGAAGTGATAACATTTTAGATAGGGCTCAATTAAAAAAATTTGTAAATGATGTCATGTTTGTACTTTAAAAATGTGGCAACTAGAAAATGTTCAATTCCATGTGAGGCTGTCAGCAACTTCTATCAGCTGGCACTGCCCTAGCAGCACAGTTCCATCGTGGTCTCCAGTTCAGCCAGCACCAGCAGCGTCACCCCAGAACCCGAGGGAAGCATGGATTCTCAGTCCCCCAACCGACTCAATGATTTAGATTCCTAGGGATGGGGCCCAGCGATCTGCATTTGAACAAGCCCTCCAAGAGTTTCTGTCCAAGTTAAACCGTGAGAACCCTGCAAGAATAGTGTTTATCAAACTTTAATGTGCATACTTATTGCCTGGGGCTCTTTTAAAATTCAGATTCTAATCTACTTAGTGGGAGGTGGAATTCAAGGTTTTGCCATTTTAACAAATTCCCACATGCAGCTGAAAGCTGGTGGTCCTGGGTCATTGCTTGGGATGTAAAAACCTGAAACATTTATTCTTTACGGAGCCCTCTAACCAATACCCAGTACAAACAAACCAACACACATCCCAAACTCCAAAGGGTTCACACACACACCAAGATTCCAGTTAGGCAGCTCTAAGGGAGAGAAATTATCTTCCTCTGGCAGGAAGAATTTCATCAAGACCCTTTGAGAGGTATAAATAAATTCTTCCATTTAATTGTTTGCATTATCAGACAACCTGCCATGTTCATCTAATAAGAAAGTGTGTGTTTGTGTTCCTATTTTCTCTAGTAGGTTAATGGTGATTCAATATATTTAGAGCTGGAAGCTACTTCTACAAGGCTGGAACATTTGAATGAAAAATGGGTGCTCCAGCTGCATCTCCCTTGGCAAAGAGCTCCATTTAATCAACACTGTTGTTTATATCTAGATAGTGGGTTTTAATCTGAGTTACAGGCTGATGATTTTAACTCAGGGAAAGCAAGAAGATCAAGGAAAGGCTAAGAAATTCTTGAGCTATGTATGCTGAGTTCATTTTTAGTTTACCCATCATGACAAGAGCCACACTACAGGAGATCAAAATTCTGTTTGATTCCCCAGAGACACATTCAAGAAACTGCCCCTCCAGCCACAGTGGCACACTCCTATAATCCCAGCACTCTGGGAGGTTGAGGCAGGAGAATCACAAATTCAAGCCCAGCCTGGCAATTTAGCAATTGACTCTGTCTCCATAATGTTAAGTGAAATAAATCAGGCACACAGGCTTAAATATCACATGCTTTCTCTTATAGAAGAAACCCAAAATAGAAATAAAGAGCAAAATAAAAGATAGATAATAGAAAGTAGGGAGATCTTTATCAAATAGAAAGGAGATCAAGACAGGGAAGGAGGAAAGGGAAAGGAGGTGAAGAAGAATTGAAATGTATTGTACACGTGTACTAACTCCTCACAAGGAATGTACTCATTATATACTTCTGACATGTACTAATAAAAAGTAAAAACTGAAAAATAAAACTAAGTTGGGGAAGCAACTCTGTGTGAAGACCCTACACACACACACACACACACACACACACACACACAATAGCCACATTTATGAGGCATTTTATTTCCCCTTTTTTCTGAGTCTGTCATTATATTTTCCCTCACAACTTTTTATAGAAGAAAATGGTAGAAAATCATCCAGAAAAGAAATTCTTGTAGTCTAACTGAAAAGATAGTGAACAATAACTGCTGAGTTTTTAATCATGCCATTTTTTTAAGCAAACCAGAACACAGAAATGGAAAGTTAGAAAACACCTTCTATTTCTTTGAAATAAAACCATAGAAAGTTTCATCTTCTAACCAAAATCTTTTTCATTGTTTATTGTAAGAATAAAAAAAAAAAACAGAATTAAATGGGTCAGTTGGGTTTTTAAGGTAAATGTAATTTAATGCCTTTCTGGGTCAATTTTGATTTTTTTAAAAACCCATTAATATATGGTACATAATTTGTGTTATATAAGAATGTGCTATAAAATAGATTTTTGGGGTACATATACACATTCATGAATGCATGGAAGGGTTATTTGTTTTTTCAACATTCACGCATTAGTTAATTGTGTGAATTATATTCAATTTATGGAATCCTTAGTCAAAAAACCAGTTCCTTTTGTGCCTAGACCTCATTGTCACATAAAACCAGAATAATAAAATTAAAAGTTTGGCTATCTGTTGCAATTGATTCTGATGTTGCTATAAATATAAAACATCATTTATTTATTGTTCAGACACAGTGAAAGTAAGTTCTATAAACCATCGACTTAACAACGATACAAAAAAGGTGAAATTCACATGTTCATTGAGCTTGAGAACAAGCTATTCGTGTGTTTTGCATGGCTTTAGATATGTGTGTGCTCATAGCAGGGTAGGTTTGGGCAGCAGCTGATTTGCCAGATAAGTGCCTTGTAGAATCAACTGAAGAAAAGGAGGTACCCTGGAGAGCCTGGACACTTAACAGGCTATCCCCTGAGTATGACACACAAGTTTCATCTGGTCACATAGAATAGTAACAAATTTCTCTTACACAGACTTGGTTTTGAGTCCCAGCTGTTCCAATCACCAGCATGTTGACTTTGCACAAGCCAATCTACCTGAGCCCAAGTCCCTCAGCTCAGATGGACCGTGAGTAAAAAGCAATGCCATTCTCAGTATTTTTGGATAAATCACTTTTCTTCCTTGGACTCAGTTCCTTTTGAAACACAGGATGACAGCTTCCACTTTTCAGTGTTGTCAGATGTACTGACCCTGGAGGAACTCTTCCCTCCACTCGGTACCAGGTGTTTTAGAGACCTCCAACACTGCTTCCTCTCAGCAACATCCCTGACACCCCAGCCCCACCCCATCTGCATTATTCCTGTCACACTGGACACCTTTTCTGCTGAACTGACCACTCCTCCTATAGGCTGGTGGTTCTCAAACCTTAAGGTGACTCAGATTCAGTAGATCTGGGGTGGAACAAGAGAATTCACATTTGCAGGGAGGGATATTGATGCTACTCATCCAAGGTCACACTTGGAGAACATCTGCTTTAGCTTCCCAGTTCCTTAAGAAAAATAATCTCAATTTATTTTATTTACTATCTCTAGCACCTAACACAGCACCTACCTAGTAGTCAAACAACACCTACTGAGTAAAAGAATGGATAGATGAGTGAATCTCTTGCTATTTCGTTTGGTGATAGAATGACAAATTGGTCTCAAAGCACAAGAAGAATACACAATGCTTCATTAGTATTAAGCTCCCTCAAAAAACAAGTGGAGCAAGGTTTCTCTGCTGGCTCTGACCTCCAGCACATCAACTATCTGATGCATTGAAAATACTGTTTGAAAATGGCACTGAATGCAGATCTCACGCATGCTAGGCAAATGCTCTGCCATTAAGCAACACCCTCAGCCCACACATTTCACTTTTAAGGCATGAAACCTTCCCCTAAGATCAGAGACCTGGTTTAGCTGGGGATAAAAATGGTAAACCGTCTCCTCTGTTAAGACTTTCTTCTCTAATTGTGTGACTAAGTAAAAGAAGACAAGAAAATAGGTGTTTAGGACCATTAAAGCAATTTCAAAACTATAACATTAAGTCTGGTTCCCCAAGATCCATACCTTACATCCAGGTGGCTAAATTTCTGGGGTAATCTAAGAGTCCTTTTAAAATTTAAGTACCTAGGGCCTGCCTGCAGAAAGTCTCAGGTTAGTAGGTTACGTGACAGGAACCACTGGAAAGCAGCACTGTTAACACATTTCTAGCAGGGTCTACGTGATGGGCACAGTTAGGACTGAGAGCCACTCCGGAACTCCAGTCAATGTTTTCTCATGAAATTATTTTTGACCTGATACTTTTCACCTGGAACAGGTTGGGTCATGGTGCAAAAAGCCAGGTTCTCAACCTGGAATGTTGCTTTGTTGCCCTTTGGTTTCCTGGAGGGAATAGATGTGGGAGGCATTTCTACCAAAGATCATGTTTTGCGTCATGGTGCTATGGGGCATGAGCCACTCCAACAATAACAATAGGGCCATTAGTCAAAAGACCAGGAAAAAAGGGAAACCTGTCACAGGATGACGCCAATTACCCAATTATTCTGAACTCAAAAATTAAACCTTTAACACTTGTCATATAGCATCAGAACTATGGTATGATCTGCAGAAGTAATTAGCATAATTCTAGCATTAGAATTTATGCTGGCACAATGTTGAGATAAAATAAAAATGGGCTCTGGAATGTACAAGGAGAGAGCAGAACTAAGAATGGTCTTGCATTTGAGTGTAAGTATGGTGGTGTCAAAAACTAACCTCCCATTGAAAACATTTTTCCTGTTTATATGTACAATGTGATGGAAAAAATCAGTGTGTTGGATATCATGTTTGGAATATGACTTCCTTTGTGCTAAGATTATTTAAAGTGAATTATAGTTTTAATTCAGAGTCTGAAATTTCTGTCCCTTTTAAAGCAAATCATCTTGAAGTCATAGTTGTTTTCTACCTCTCTTTACCCTCCAACCTTCAAATTAAGCCCCAAGAATACAGCGTCCAAAGCCATGGACCAAAGTACTCTATTTTGGCCTCTGCACAAGCACGGAGGAGGGGCCAGTCAGCCTATGTAAGCAAGAAGCGCGATCTGAGTCATTAACCTGTTTAATCCGAGCACTAATTTTTATAATTATATAACAATAGAGATGTTTTGCCAAATGATCAGTAGACGAAGGCAGAAAACGATATAGGTTTCCAGGATGCACTTTAGAGACTTTATAGCTAAAAAGTGATTTCACTAAAAAATAGCGTTGCAAAGTACCGTTCATCGTCAGCACTGCACTAGCACATATGAGTCACCAGGTGCACGTCTGATGACATTAGTCTTCTCAATAACGGTCCGTGTCTTTCATTAAACCACTACCATCAAAGAAATTGTTTCTTACAAAAGAATGATTTGAGGAATGAAAAGCTGCAAATGTGCAAACTAAAGTTCACTGCATTTTTAATAAGAATTTCAAGCACAATAAAGATTTTATATTCAAATATATCACGAAGAAATAGATGCTGATGCTACATTAAAAGGTTACTACACAAGGTTCATTTGCCTTTTTCTTTTCTTTCTTTTTTTTTTTTTTTTACTTCCCTCAAATACAAAGTCAGAACCTTCCCCCCGCAAAAAGGACCAGGTCTGCATGTACAAATCTGCCAGAATGAAGCCCATTAATTGGCATAACCAATATAAAAAGAGTGAGAAGAAAAACCCAGGAGACCAAGTCCAAGACCTGTGCACTAGTCCTCATTTTTTATGTCTGTGAAGTCTTTGGTCTTGGGCCCCTGCGTTGAAAGAGCTAAGGTTAGAGGCACTGCAGAAGCCCCACACGTCTCCCCCACTCCCTTCTCTCAAACTGGCCTAACACATTCTTGACAACTCTTCAAGTGAGAGAGAAAATAGTTACAACATGCAGGAAAAACCTTCCCAAGAAGATAGGAGTAAGAACAGCCATCCTAGCTGAGTGTGGTGGCGCACACCTATAATCCCAGCGCTCAGGAGGCTGAGACAGAAAAATCACTGTGAATTCGAGGCCAGTCTGGACTACATAGTGAGTTCAAGGCTCAGCCTGAACTACATAGCAATACCCTGTCTCAAAAAACCAAAAAAGAAAAATAAATCATCTCTCCATGCAGAATCCCATAGCTATTTAAATTAATTGAATCTGATAAAATTAAAAACGGTTCTAACCACATTTCAAGTGCTCAACAGTCATCTGTAAATTTGGCTACCCCACTGCGGTGAATTAACTAATGGTCAATTTGTAACACCCAGCTGAACTGAGTCAGCGTGGTTCAGGGTGTGGAAGGCCCACCTGAGGACTGTTGCCAACAGTATAAAAAGAAAAGTGGCAGGCGCACTGGTGCTGCTAATTCTCCTGGAGAAATCTGTCACGCTGGCCTTCCTGATATGAACTCCGTTGTTCTCTCGCGTTCTCCTTGCTGTGGCTGAGGATGGCTGCGGTTCCCTCTGGGGGAGCTCTCTTTACCTGAAGCGTCACTTCCTGGCTCCAGTGCAGAACCCTCTATCTGCTGGCACAGATCCTTCACCCCACTGGCATGAACTGTTCAGCTTCCTCCTCGAATCCTTCAGTCTTCCAGCGTAGACTCTTCAGGCCTTGGTCGCAGACCCACTGGCCTCCTGACAGGGACTTGCATGGACACTGAAGTGGGCTCCAGACCTTGGATTGACTCCTTCTGCCTACACTGTGCAGACATCCTCTGCACGGCTCCTCATCCTATGCCGTGGCTGACCATCGTAAGCCGATCTTGTAATTTCTCAAGCATTTGTGTATCTTGTGTTATATCTGTTTCTCTAGTAAAACCCTAACTGATACACTCATGTCAGGCACTGGTCTCCAGGGGCAGTTGCTAAGGAGAGGGGATGAGGGTCTTATGCACTTGAAGTATCAGTAGCAGAGAAGGAAGAGATAGGTCAGCCTCCTGTCATTTCAGAGAGCTTTTTTCACTCCTACCAAGTCAACCCCCTATGAATTTCATTCTTTTTCCTCCTCAAATCTTTCCTCTTTCCTGAATATGGAGCAGTAAAGCTTCTGAAGACTGGTTTTATGAATACATCTTATGTTCAGAGTGTGGGGATTGTGGTCAGACATACAGCTCAGCAGCACAAGCGCCTGCCTGGCAAGCACAAGGTCGTGAGTTTGATCCCCAGTACCAAAAAAAAAACAAAAAAAGTGTGGGGACCTGCCTGCATGCTCACTGATGGCTCACGCAGCAAGCCAGCTCCTGAGGTGACATCCTTTAGAGGTTGCTCTTGTGGCCTCTCAGAGACCAGTATAATCTGTTCAGTTAAAATTAGTGTTGTCACACAATCATCACTCTGGTTGGTATTTGGAATTTATATTCATGCAGCCTCAAGTAATAACCTTGGAAAATTAATTCCAAAGCTTCTGAGTAGTTTTAATACTGAACTTGCAGCTACTTGGAAATAAAAATCTGATTGGCAACTAACCCCACATACAGGAAAATATAGTAAGAGCCAACAGTAATGAAGGCATTTGCTTCTTCACGCCTGAAAAGCACAACCATCTTATTTCCAGCACACACAGGTGGAGCTGACAAGCTTGGTTGCAACAGACACTGGTAACATTCCCCAATCCTCCGCTGCCCTCCACTTCAGGATACACAGTGGTTATAATTCTCCTGTCCCCTCGAACATAGACTCAGCCGCGAAATTACTTCTGACCAGTGAGAAGAGAGCAGACAGCAAGTACATCGCTTCTGAGAAGAGCATTCGTTGGCAGCTCTTGACTCCTCTCTTCCCCTGGTGTACGAGCCCTGAAGAACTGCAGTGGCAGGTTACTAGCTTAAGGGGCCAAGCCTCCCGCTCTCTAAAAGATGATTGTATGAAGCGGAATTCCCACCATCTACACGCCAACCTGCATTCTACCTGGAAGGTGAGCAAGAATTAAATCTCTCTTTAAAACATTGACACTTGGAATTATTTTTAACACAAGCATAACTAGTCTATTATAACTAGTGCACAACCCATATAGTCTTTTTTCACTAGCATAAGGAACTTTTACTGTTATTTTGAGATATGAAATGAGATTTTTCCTTGTATTTGTCGCTTAGACATCTTTTACCACACTATTAGTTACTTCTCTGTTGGACTTTTCCTGAGAATAAAATTCCATATTGATGTGCTATGGATTTAACCATACCGTAGTCCCCTCCCCCTGGAACTATCCTTTGAGTTCCACTTGAAATGTTACCCTTGCCCGCTGGAACCATTGTTCTGTGTTCTGCGCACCAAGCTGAACTCCACAGGAAGCCATCCCTGACACTCGCCCCATCCTAAGTATACTTGTACTGTAGCACAACAATTGTTGTGCACTATTGATTACACACATACAGGAAAGTGAACTTCTGGAAGGGGGAGTCCTGTATTGCCCATATATCTTCCCCCAGTGTCTAGTACATTAGCCAAGAGCTGGGAACTACTAACAATTACATGGAGGATGAATGGATAGATGTATTTACAGGTTTGCTCATACTTAGCATTGTCTAGAATCACAAAGACTTCTGTCTTTATAACTAATTTTGCATTATCATTGCCATATTTTAAAATCCCTAGGATGGCTGCCAATGAGTGTATTAAAGTAAGAGAAAAATGAGTCAGTCGTAAAAAGCCTTTAAATGTTGTTCAATAATGTTCAAGGCAAGTGACATACAGATGAAAATACCCAAAATAATACAGATTAGAGAAATGTACTCTTGGAAGTCATTAAAATGTCATTTTAGAAAAATGAATCCCAACTTTTTTTTTGTACTAAAAATCGAACTCAGGACCTTGCACTTGCCAAGCAGGCACTTGTGCCTCTGAGCTGTATCCCTGGCCCCAATTCCCAACTCTTTTAGAAGTGCCGTAGTTTTTAATAATTGAATTCTATGATAACTCTCATCCCAGCCCTCAATAATGGTTATTTTATTTATTGACTTTCAAACAATCTAGGAAAATTATCACCTCACTCACACATTTTCTTCTTTTCTCCTAGTAAATGGCAGCCACAGCAGGAGGGATGCTGAAGGGTTGGTCCACTTGTTCTCAGCATGGCTGCTTATTAGAATCGCTTGGAGAGCTTTACTAAACTACAGATGCCTGGGTCTCACCCCCAAAATTTGACCTGGGGTGTTGTCCAGATATTTTTTAAATCCTACAATCAGCATTGAGGACAGCCACATTAGATCAACTGGAAAGAATGTGGGATTAGAAAAGGCTCATTCATTCATTCAATACACACACTTTTAAGCCTTCTCCCTATATACTGGACATTTTTCTGAGACCTGCAATGCAGAGATGAATGAAACACAACTCTAGAGAAATTATAGTCTGATTAAAGGAAAAGTAAATTTCTTAAGTGCTATGATTGAAATAAGCAACAGTCATGTCAGGTCAAAAGAGGAAGAATTAATCCAAGCTAAGAGTTAGAAAACTCTCCTTGGAAAAGACACAGTCTCCTGAATCTTGAGCAATAGACAGCATTCAGCCAGGTAAGGAAAGGATACAAAAAACATTCAATAGAGGACAAAGCATTCATGAAGTATGCAATTATGATGCCAGCTGGAGACGGCAAACAGTTCACGTGGCTAGAGCCTGCCTTTGGGGTGATGGGAGAGGAAGTGGTGGAAAATGAGGGGCGAGGCAGTTGGCAGCTGGCTCGTGACTGCACGAGGGGCCTCAGATCTGACATCAGAGTCACCAGAAGGACAGAGCCACTTGGCTCTTCATGAACCAAGAAATGCAGCTATACCTAAAGTATGTTGTGACTGATTACCATGCACTTTGCAATGAACCCCTTAGCCGCTTTAGATCCTCAGCAACATGAAGATATGACCTCCAGGGTCAAGACAAAGAATGACTTCGAGAGCATTATCTCCTCCGTACTCTCTACTTTTCCTTTTCCAGCGGCCATCTCAAATAAACACACCAACTTGTAAAAGTAAGGTACATTCATGCAAACACTGCTTCAAGGCAAGTCCCTGAACTCCCCTTCCAACTGCAGCACTCACCCCCATCCTGGCCAGGATATCCTGGCTCAGCTCATAACTTCTCCAACCAACCACCTAGATTCAAATTCTGGCTCTACTGCTACTATTTAGCAACACTGAGACCCTGGACGAGTTGTTAAATCTACCCAGGCTTCAGTTTTCTCGTCTGTAAAGTGGAAATGCAACTAGTACCTCTTGCACAGACCTATTTAAAAAGCTTCCAAGGGCATTACAATGAAATTGGCACCCACTGGCTTATTGAAGAGAACATTAAATTCTGACAAGGTTTTCACGGTAACTGGGTTTATCAGGAAAAGCTACTAAAAAGGTGTTATGGGCTAGAGGAAAGGAGAGGTAGCATGGGGCTATGGATTCCATTCTCAGCACTCAAAAACACTAATCTGTGACTTGAGAAAGGTCTCCACTGTGACCTGGCAGGTGACAAAGACTCCCATTGTTCCTCCCTGGCCCCTGCAGCTGTACCTTCCCAAGTCCACACCAGTGACTCCTACTGCAGTCATTCACTCCCCTTTTCCCTAAGTCTTGACCATGGTACTTGACTCTAGTCTGGTTCATTTCGCCTCTGTCTGCCTCATCGCTAAAAGCTACAACCACTTTCACTTCTGATATTTTCTGGGGATCCAGCTTGGTGCCCCCCTGCTTGTTTACCCATATTCTACGTTTTTGACCGGGACTGATCTTCAATCATGGTCCTGATCAGCATTCAGAGAGAATTCCTCAGGGCTACAAAGTCTTTCTCCAAAAACAGAAGACTTGGAGTAATGGGGTGGGGGGACAGATTAGTCTTCTTGAAGACTGTAGATAGAAAGCAACTTTCACAAGCTGAAGCTGCTAGAGGCTGTGCCCCATCTTCCCCCTTCCCACTTTAACTAATTAAGCAGCAAAATATCTAGTAACCAAGAAGAAAATTAAATAATTAAGTGTTGCAATTTTGCCCTTTTTAATTTTGAGAATTTCATACCCAAAAATGCTCTAGGGTTGACCCAAGGGTTAGAAAACACTTACTTTAAAACTTGCTCTTATAAATTAAATCATGGTTCAGTAGCACTAATTCTAAGTGCAATAAAAGGTCATTAAAAGGTTTGAGCGGGGATCGACATAATCCAATCTCTATTTTTTAAAAGGCCTTTCTGGTGACCATGCAGCAAATAAAATGCAGGAGGCAAAGCTGAAAGCAGAGAAGCTGGTTAGGAGGCTAGTGTAGCGGTCCAGGCACAACACCACGGTAAGATGGGCTTGGGCGATGGCTGGGTGGACCAACAAAACTGGGCGGATTCAAAAGATGTTTTGGAGACAGGATTAACAGGAATTACTGACCGATTAGATTAAATAGGAGTATAAAGGAAGAACCAAGGATGATTCCTAATTCTCACTTGAAAGAGCCTTTTGTTGTAATGGAAAGACTAGCAAACATAGAACCTTTGCACAGATCTGAGGTGCTATGACACAGCAATAAGACAGAAAAGGCGAGGAAAGCAACCCCCAGATGGAACTGTGGGGGAGAGAAGGGCCTGGCAAGACCAGACATCTAGGTCTGCATCAAAGGAGGCTCTAACATCCTGGAGTAGCATCTCACACACTGATGCGACCTCCTCAGGTGCCTAGGCCTTCACTAATTTTTCAGAGAATAAAGACAAGTTCGAGCATGAGACAAGAAAAAAGAAACAAGGTATTGCAATAGATGGAGCTTGGGTACCAGCAAAGAAGCAATGGCTCAGACCCTGGAACCCAGGATCGAAGGCAGGATGAGAAGAGTCTCCTGCCTGACATTTACTCCCAACTCCGAGCACAGTGCTTGCCTGTGTTGGATGCCCAAATATTTTAAATTGCTTTATATATTTAATGAATACTAATACAATGCTTACTATGTGCCAAGTATCTTTTAAGTGCCTTAATTATATTAACTTACTTAATCCTCACAGCAACCCTGTGAAGTAAGACCATTGTTGTCCCCCCATCTTTTAAACTAAAGTGTGATGGACATGTAGGATGCCTTAACTTCCCTGCTACCACAAGTAAGATGGTGGTGATGAACCTGTTTTTGTATGTCCACTACTGGATTTAGGGAGTGATATGTCTGGAATATCAATCTGGGAGGGGGTGGTCCTAAGGCATGCCTATACTTCATTAAGTACTGGCATATACTTCCCAGAATAGCTATTCCAGCCTAGACTCCCACCAACTGCTGTACATGAGGGTCCCATTGCTCACATCTTCGCCAACGCTTGTTGTGTATCTATGTTTTCATTTTTGTTGTTTAGATAAACGTGAAACAACTTGTTCTCATATACTATTCTCCTGTTACAGGTAAGTTTCAGCATCTGTTTATCCAATATACTTTTACTAGACTTTCTACTATATCCCTGAGAAAATAACCTATTCATATCTTCTGACCATTTCTCTGTTGGATTTTTTATCCTGTTGATTTTCAGAAAGTCATTAGATACTCTTTATATTAATTTTTTTGGTGCTTTCAAAAATTTTAAAAGTCTTTCCTAAGTCTATCCTCTGTCAGTGAAGCTTATCTATGGCTTTTCTACATTTTCCATGGTAAATAATAGGGAACATTGGTAAAATGACATTCTCTTCCCTCCAAAATAAACTGGGAAAAAATGTGAAGGCCTTCAGGTCTCATAATCGCAAAACCATCCCTTCACCAAACCATGAGACACAAAGACTAAGGAAAGAACCTGAGAAATAGATTGGAAGTCCCACTTCCCAGACCACTAACCTGGTGATTAAGGAATGCTTTTGGTGTATTCTATTAATAAGCTGAAGCCATTTTTTTTATTTATCCCAGTTTGTTCTCACAAAGAATCTGAGGAAGCTTATAAGAAAACAAGCAATAAAATTGAAAAATGTAAATTTAAAAAATCAGGAACAAGGGACACATAGCAGAATAGAAGGTCAAGATCAGGAAGAAACTAAAAATTCAGATATGTAGGCCACAGGGTCCTACAAAGTTATTAATGTTGAGCCAAAAATTTATCTCGGAGCTTCTTGGCAACCAAGGGAAAAGGGAAAAGGGAATACAATCAGGCACATTCAACAATATTCCCTTTGTTGATAAGAAAACATACAAGTTCCTCAGGGGAAGATAAGCTTTTCCTGACCCTGTGTTCCAAAAGAGTACCTCAGGTGAGTTTTATGTGGACATGGTTTCCTCACCAGCATCTTCATGGTAGAAGCAACGGAGTTTCTCTCTTCTAATATCTCTCCACGAAGGTAATGGCCACCAAACTGTGATCAGTTAACACATAGAAAGCAGCCCAGTATCCTATCTACCAGCTAAGTGGGAGAAGGAAAACAATGAAACAGAGAGAGGAGCAAGTCCATCCAAGTTTGCACTCTTTGACAGTCTGGAGTACAAGAATCAAAAAGACTGGAAAAAATTAATGGCATGCTAGTAGAGATGACATGAGCTGCTACAACAACAACAAAAATCTTCAAATCTCAATGGCTTAACACAAACAAAAGTTATTTCTTACTCATATAAAACCAAAATGAGAACCAGCCTTCCTCCATCTTAAGACCCTGATGTATTTTACACATGGCAAAAGAACATGAAGGATCATGCAGGCCCGGAGCCAATACCACCTCACTTTTGCTCCTATTACACTGCCTTGCACTTAGCAACATGCCCAGTCCTGACTGTAAGAGAGACTGTGAACATATATTGCTCCATCACAAATTGTTGGTTGTGTCTCTCAAACATTTCCTCCTAACTTCACTTCTCTAAACCAGGGCCCAGCAGCCTACAGTGTACAGGTGAAAACTACCCCACCACCTGCTTTCATATGGCCCATAAGGTAAGAAAGCTTTTTCCATTTTTTAACAGCTGGAAAGAGTGAAAAGAATAGTATGTTGTGACACAAAAAAACTGTATAAAACTCAAATTAATTCAGTCTCCATAAATAAAGTTTTTGAAACACAGCCATGCTCGTTCATTTACGTATTATCTATGGCTACTCTGCACCATATAATAGCTGAATTTAATTGCTGCAACAGAGACCATATGACTGGGAAAGTCAAAAATATCTGCTTGCTGGCCCTTTACAAACATGATTTGCCAAACCCTGTTTTAAACTGGTAAGTTTATGAGAGTTGAGCAACAGGTACTTCTAGCCAGTGGCCTGGAACACAAATATGTCTGATTGGTGGTTAAATGAGCTGATGGTAACATTGATACTTCCCAGGAACACTGAGAAGTCTGAACAGGGTCCTGACCATTACTCTGTATGCAAAATTGGATCAAGAGGAACTTGCAGGTAAAGCTAGATTTTTTTCTTCAGAAGCACTTCTGAATCCATACTAGTTCAAAAGCAAGTGAATAACCAGTCATTTTTACATGAACAAGTGAAGAAACATTGCTTTAAATTTTAAAATAAAATTGCTTTTCAAATTTTGCAAATAAGAAAGGATTTCTTACACCGAATTACTGACTATTACAGGAACCTGGCTTGTTTTTCATAAATAACTTAACATTCTGTAATAGGAAGGGTACTATATTCTGCGAGTTGTTTCTACTTTAATTCAAATGGCAAAAAGGCAAAGGATAACATTAAGAATCTTATTTCAAGAAACCAAGTATCAAGGAGTTTATTTATAGGTACTATAGTTTCCTGATGATTGTGTCATCATATCTTTTTTTGTGTCTTGATAACCCAAGAATTTGATCAAAAACAAAGGTAACTCCTTTTGATCTGAATGCCTTATTAACCTCAAATATTGACTGCTAGGATTTCTTTCTATTGAAGTTTGAAAAGATAAATGGGTTCTCAGTGAACATGTGCTGCTAGTACCTACACAGAAATAATTTAAGAAGGAAAAAAAATGTTTCAACATATTAAAATAAGTTTGAAAAAATTCAGCATTAATGTCAATAGCTTCCCCCCCCCCACCCATCCCTCATCCTTGAGGCATAAACCGTAAGCCTTGGGATGAAGTTTGTTTTTTAGCCACTGTATAGTTATCCTGAGCAAACAAAATTCCTAGCCCTGGGGAGCCAGGCTACCTGAGACTAGGATTGCCCAAAATTTGGGGATGACCACAGAGGTCATTGTTCCAGGGCCCTCGCCGAGCTCTTTGTTTTATTAAAGTGGAAACTCAGCACAGATTGGGTAAGGAACCTGCCCACGCCACACAGCCAGGGAGCAGCAGCACTGACGCTGACCCCAGCCAGCCCATTTCCCATCCTGCGGTTCTTCCTCTACCCCGCAATTCATCCTCCTGCACACTGGCTCTCTGGAGTCATCACTGACTCAAGCACAGTTAATGTACCCTCTTTCTAAGGTAGATAAATTCAGCTCCAATACCACTTACAGCATAAATCGCTTCCCAACGAGGCCTATAAAGCAGAGGCCCTGTCAGCTCTGCGGGGACACAAACATCCCCCCCATGTCTTTTTTGCAAGAGCTGAGTTTAGCCTAGTTCCTTGGCCAAAGGCTCAGATGTCTTTCACCTTTTTCATTATACCATGCTGGTTAACCATGGCTCTTTGTGGGGTCTGTTTGTGTGTCATTCTCTTTTAGTGCACTGGGACACAGCACCCCAAAACTACCCAATTCCTCCACTCCTGGGGAGCATAATTCCCAGGCAACCAGTTGTACTACCACTTTTTCTTTCTGTGCTGGGGAATTGAACCCAAAGCCTTCATACTGAGTTACATACATAGTCTTTTTTTTTTTTTTAAGTGTCATTAAGTCGCTAAGTTGTTGGGCTTGAACTTTTGATCCTCTTGCCTCAGCCTCCAAGAGTACTGGAATTCTGTACTAGGCACCACCCTGCCCAGGTCAGTTACACCACTTTTACCTTACTATTCCAAGTTGCTGTGTGAAAGTCTAGGATGTGTCTGTTCATTTATTTCTGCCAATATATGATTTTAAAGTAACTAAAACAATGATGAAATTTTGTCAATTTCTTAATTTTTTTTTTAATTCTGAGATCAAAATGAGGGCCACTTTCTCTTGAAAAGTTATTTGAGGAAAAACTAATCAACTCAACTTAATTAATATTATTCAGTGTTACTTGACAAAACCAAAGAGTAATCTCTAATTTCCCTTAACTTTTGAATAGGACCAGATCTCAATTAACAGCATTGATTTACTTAAAATAAAAATAATGATCTCTCTTTACTCTCTAGGTTCCAATTGCAAAATCTCACGATCTCTAATTAACAATGATTTATTTTATGCAAAAAGGGTTGCAACTTTCTTTTCTTGTCAAAAATGCACAATCTTATCTCAGTGCTGACTTCATACCAAATCAAAGGTTTTTAAATCCAGTAGATGATCTCAAAAGGGGCAAACACTATAATCCTGATTTCCAAAGTACTTACCCAGTAGTGAATGTAATTTTCTTTCAAGACATTTGACTATGAGGGCTGGGAGTTTGGCTCAACAGCTTAAGCGCCTGTCTGGCAGGCACGAGGCTGTGAGTTCGATCTCCGATGCCGCAAAAAAAAAAAAAAAAAAAAAGAATTTAAATATTCAGGGCTGGGAGTTTGGCTTAGTGGTTTAAGCGCCTCTCTGGCAGGTGTGAGGTTGTGAGCTCGATCCCTGGTGCTGCAAATAAAAAAAGACATTTGACTATGATAAAAGAAAAGGGACAGTAATCTTGCCCAAATTTGGCAATATAAGAATATATTTAAAATTGTCCTTAGCCAGTGACCAATGAAGTATGAATGAAGGTATTTATTGCAATATTATTCACAATATGCAAGACTTGAGGTATATAAAAATTTAAATATCAAAAAAGGATGAAGTAAATTATGGCATGTCCCATAATGGAATACTATATAACTATCAATATTAATTAGTAGTCATAAATTTATTGTCATGTAAAAATAGTTATATTGATATGAAAAGAGATAATAATAATTTTACGAGCCCAGTTTGGTTAAAAAAACTATGGAAAAATTATATTTCACATGTATAGGAATACATAGAAAAATTGGGAGAACATACATCAAAATAATGTTCATTTCTAGATAGAATTATGAGGAACCGTTCATATTTTTTAAATGTCTTACATTAACATTACAGCTGTTACTTGTTTAAATAAGAAATATGCAGTCCATCAGAAAGAGCTTCATTCAAAACTGTTAATAATAAGAAGCTGTCTTCAACTGTGTGATACATTGTAGCAGCATACTTCATAACTTGGTAATGCTAGATAAGTGAGAAATTACTTTTTTTTTCCTTCCATCCCTGGGTCAACTGAGTTATAAACTAAAATCAAAGCAGAACTAGAATCAAAACACAAAGTTTCAAGATTTCAATTTCTGTTACTAAAGTTCATTTGCTCACACATTGAATAAATATCACTATGCAGCTAGAATTTTAAAAACCTGAAGATATATCATGCACAGGTCCTACTTTCAGAGACTATAGTTACTAGACAGTGAGGTACTTAAAAAGATAGAGAGAGTACTACAAGAAAAGCATGCGTGAAGGACAGGTTTTCTTCTACTCAGGGAATTAGAGAAGAATTACTGAACAATGAAAGGACACAACTGAGACTTAATATTGAAAAGGTAAATTCTTAAGGTCAAATGATTACATTGCCTTAGGAAATGAACTCTAGACAGTACAAAATGAATGAAGCAAGTTGCTAAACAGTACATGTACCATTGTAGCCCCTTGATTGATATGCTTTGAAATTTTGTGGTTTAAAAGAAAACACAGTACATGTACACGTTCTAACACACATATGCACACACGTCCACCAATGTTCATGGGTATACCTGCTGGGCAAGGTTAATCTCTAGGTAGGAGAATTACAGATGGTTATCATTGTGTTATCTATCATGTTTAATTTTACTACAATGAATCTGAATGGTGTATTACATATGGATAAATGGGGGAGACTTACTCATGGTGACCGAATAAAAGCTTGCATCGTGCTATGATCACACGTGATACATTATGCTCAGGAGTAGAACTTGCCCACTTCTTCTCTAACAGCTCAGCTTTGAATTTCCATCTGGCAATACTGAATGAGTGGTACAAAATGATTTTTCTCATTTACCTTTGAATGATACAGAGAACTGAGTAGATGCCTGCAGTTAGAACTAAGTGACCTAAGTAACCAGAACCCTTGAGAGAGTTTCCAGTCACTCAGCATTAGCAACCAATATAGCTTTGCAAGCAATTTGCCCTGTGTTGGTAATATGCGGCCATCTTTCTCATGTAGAAAAGACTGGTGCATCTTAATGATACCTTGCTTGACAATAGGAGGGGTTTTGATTCTGTTCTACAGGACTTACTGGAAAAAATACGACCAAGAGTAAACAACTCTTCATTAGCAAACTGCAGCATGACTGGGGAGCTCTAACTAAAACCGAGAAGGTCACAGGGGTGTTTCATGACAGCAAACTGAACAACAAAGAGACCAGAAAGGTGTTCACAAAGTGAAATAACAACCCAAGATTAAGATGATATTGTATGAGCAGCAGGAAATGAAATGCAGATTTAAACTTAGTATGAAAAATGTGCTCCAAGTGTGCCTGGATTGGAGGAGAAAGAGAGTTAGAAATTATTTGGCTGTAAATCTGACTACCTACAAGTACTGCAGTAACAGTTTACAGTTCTGGTGATGGATTCAGAATTAGGATGATAATGAAGAAGTGGATGTTGTACACAACCCTATTAGCATTTATCGCATGGCTCTGTCATTGTTTAGCAGCAAGTCTTTTATTTCCTCAAGTTTTTTTTGTTTGTGTTTTTGAGACAGTGTCTTGCTACATAGTTCAGACTGGCCTTGAACTCACTGTGTAGTCCAGGCTGGCTTCTAACTCACAGTGATCCCCCTGCTTCAGCCTTCCCGGTGCTGGGATGACAGACGTGTACCACCACACCTGGTACTCCTTCAAGTTTTTTTATTCTTGCTGTATTCCAGCACCTAACAGACTCTTGACAATGGCAAGGGTTTTCAATCCATTTTTAAAAAGAATGAGATAACCTCCCACCTTTCTTGGATACCCACAAAAACACTAAATTCCCTAGGAACTCTTTATTTAAAGATGGATATGAATGATTTACTGAACATTCAGGGAGAACCTAGAACGGCTAAGAAGTTGATAAATGAGAATTGGATGCTTCAGTTTACAGAAGAAAGAGCTAGGGCTAAAGTAGTTCCAGTGTTTTTCTGAAGTGATCTAACACACAATGTCTCCACTAGAAATGTCCAAAAATTTCTGAGTTAGAAACCCAGACTAGGGAAATGGAGTGCTAAATATGGTAATGGATAACAACAGCAAAAACAAACAACAAAACCTCAGCTGAAATAACTTTTAATGAAGGCTTTTGCACAACAGCCAATTTCTGAGCTCCAATGATGAAGTCTCACGTACAAGCCTCCGGGCGTTAGCGGCCGGCCTCTGAAGCAAACCCCTTCCGGAGGCAGGCAGCACAATCTTACAACAAATACAAATAATCAGCCATTAGCAGTACAGTTTAATTGAAAATATGAAGCTTAATTTTATTTTCCTAATATTTATGTTCAAGGCACCATAGAAATCTTCATCAATAGAATATAAAGTATACTATAGATACATAGGAAATGGGTTTTTGGTAAATCCCAGACTTATTTTTCCTGTGTATTTGCATAGCTTTCTATTAAAAAAAAAAGATAGCTGGTTATTTCTCAATTCAGTGTGTTCTAAATAAAACCTAATACTAAGTCCAATATAATTCTTTCCATTCCATAATGTATGTAGTATACACATACATATACATAGTAAATATGGTAGGAGTAAGAAAGGGTGAGAAACTCATACAACTCTTAGTTCTTCTTATCTATCAAATATCATACTGTTCTTTTTTTGACCATTGTTCTTATTTGCAATATATAACTATGCTAATAAAGTTGTCTCCTTAAAGAGTCTTTAGTTTCTCTTCTTTCCCAAAGAAGGACTGAAAGAGTCCCCCAAACCTAATGATTTAGCACCAAATTTAAATAAACCCAGAAAGCCTCTCACTTCTCACACGGAGTAGAACAAGGTCAGACTGGGCATCTTCCCAATGTAAAGGCTTAATTGGACTAATTCTTTCATGATAATAATGTATATTTAAGATAGCCACTAAAAATTGTCAATGCTAATTTAGTAGATCAATTCCATTAAATGCTTTGAACTTTTCACCACTTGCTAATCTCATCTATTACTGCAGCTGTTTTTGTTGAAAATCTGAAGCTATAACTTAATATCAAATTACAATTCCAGCCAGGCCTAAAAAATACTTTCTAATATGTGAAACAGAACCTGGAAGGATCTTAAAATTGTGTTAAATTGTAAGATTCTGGCCATAAAATTTCCTGCAACCAAAATAAGAGAGATCTTATCACTCTATTGGCAATTGACATTACAATAAGAAGTTTGCAGGGGTTTTGATTTTACTATCTATCTCAGATAATACTTTTTAAAAAAATACATATTTTATTATGTCTGAAATAAAGCCTTACCATTTTTGATCAATTGATCATAGACCAACCTTTATGCAACTAAACGGTTCAGGTTTTAATATCAAATACAATGCAGTTTAGGAAGTAGCTCAACACAGATCAATAAAAATGCCAAGATTCTGTTCAACCTTTAGGTGAACAAAGCAAGCAATGTAACTCATTAACATAAAAATAATATATTCATTAGGTAGCTAATAAAGAATTTCGGGAGACTCCAAGCCACTGTCAAATATCCATGCCTTATTTGTTTGAAAGTCTATGTCTAAGGCTATTTTTATTCCCTGTGATTTAGCATCAGTATCCTCTGGGTGATAGTGGAGGAAACAGATGCTGGGAATCTCTCCGGGCCCAGTTCCTGAGAGCAGAGCTCTGAGTCAGAGCCGCACCAGCCCGGCTTTGTACTCGCACAGGCAGAGGGTGGTGGAGTAGAGCGCAGATGACTGTCTGATTTCCACGCTCTTGCTGCCAGTTTCCTCAAACTTTCCACTTACGCATTTGCCTCCCTTACCAACTTCGTTTGAAGTTCCCATTCCAAAATCCTGGAACGGCATGTTCCCAGGATACACTTAAGTTAAAAAAAAAAAATCATCCAGTGGGGATTTTCCAACTGAAATTTAAAAAAAAAAAAAAAAAAGTCGGGGGAGGCATTCTTTTTTTTTTTTAAGAGTTGTCCCTTGGTTATCCATGGACATGTACTGTTCTGATACCTGCAGAAGGAAAACGCAGACATACAGAAATTGCTAAATGTTCTCCTTTAACTCTAAACACATTTTCTTGAGGAGAACCTAAAGGTTTCTGTATAGGTATTTATTATGAAAAGATCCAAACTAACACAGATCTACATCTATATGGAGATGAATATTTAAATTCTTAATTAAAATTAACGTTCATTAAATGTCCACAAGGTATAATGCCTTATTCTTTCTTAGTGCATCTAGGCTGACAAGAATACAGCAGGCGGGAAATCTGTGAAGCTTAAATACCTTTGGCAATGACTTTAAAACAGAAGCACAGACTGCGTTATAGATCGAGAATTTAGTTTCTCAGAGCAGCAGTTTCTCTTCAAACTTTTATTTCACAGAGAAATTAAATCAGCTGGCTAGTCTATGTTTTTACCAAGTTTTTTAAAAGCTATTTCTACTTTATTTAAAGCAAGAGGACCTGGAAGGCAATTTTTAAATTTCAATTGTATGCGTACCAACTCACCACAATGAGTACAATCATTATGTACTGCAAACATGTACTTGTAAAATTTTTTGAGAAAATATAAATAAATAAATTTTAATTTTATGGAACCAGGAGGATTTTCTTATCAAGTACCACTGAACTACCTAAATGCGAACCTGTTAATCCTGTTATTTTGTGTGATTTAATGGATAGCCAGGAATAATTGAGTTAAGCTATTTTTACATTAGGAAAATGCAACAATTGTTACTGCCTTTCAGATAAAATGAGTTTAAGCTGATGAATTAGATCTCACAGCATAACTGGAACACTGTCCAGAGGCACATTTGCGTGAGACAAGCAACAAGTCAGTCAGCTAATTTAATGGAAATTTGTCAGTTCTCGGCCCGGCATGAGGGGTGGGTGGGGAAAAGTATTCATTTGTTAACATGTGGATCAAGCACCCTACTAAAGACTCAATTATTGCTTTCCAACATAAAGATACCTAATCAGGGGACTGGGGTCTCGCTTAGTGACAGAGAATGCACTGACGTAGGCAAGGTCCTGGGTTCTATCCGTAACACCAAAAAAAAAAAAAAAAAAAAAAAGACACCTAACCACTGTCAGGTTGACCATCTTTTTCTCTGTAAAAGCCTCATTCATGGATTGGCCCTCCTCACTAACACCAAATAAATATTTCTTACCAGCCACTATAAGAAAATATATTGCACCAAATTAGTGACATTCTAGAGGGAGGTGGGACACTTTGAATGAGGAAAAACACTTCAATGTAAAATATTCAGTGAGATGCCCAAAAGAAGCAAAGAACCTGAAAATGGAAGTGATATTTCCAGTGAAATATGGCCTCATCTTTAGGAAGTGCTACACAGCAGGCAAAAAGTCAACATGAAAGTTGCCATGTAGGGGGTTCAGGGCGGAGATCATTGTAGGACATGCGCTCTTAGCATGTGTCAATTTAAAAACTCATTCCCCATTTTGCTTAATATATATTAGAGGAAAAAAAATTCATTCCCCAATAACAATGTCCACAGGTATTAAAGGAAAACCTTGCAAAAAAGGGAGGTTATAAATGATGATGGTGAACTAGTTTTATAGCTGCAAAAAAAAGAATAATTGCTGTTTAATAGTTACACTCTTACACTGTAAGCAGGCACAAAAAGCCCAAGTGACCAACTGACTCAATCAGACACTTAAACAGACAACATTAGTCGAGGCTGCTGTGTAATCTAAACAACTATTTGGCCTCCCAGGTAAATTCACCGCTTACATAAACATAAAAAGACAGGGTCAGTAATATACTTATGGCGACACAACTTAGGGAAGGGGAAAATTTTTTTAATTCATACATCAACTCTGGCATATGGACCATAAAGCTAAAATCCCTCCAGTATACACAGATATAATTGCCTGAGTTCAAAGACCCAAGCAGCACTCACAAAGGCAAGACATGCTCTGAAGGTCAATTCTCTAGCACCTCAAGAGTTAAATTCTTTGTTGCGAATAATTTTGAAAAAGTATCCCAGGAAGCATCAGGCTTAGGTTAGTTCAGCAGGAGGAACTGTTCGTAATGAGGCTTGGCCTCTCCAGTCCCAGTAGAATTCATTTTGTGCAGTGGAACACCTAGATAAATTAGTTTTGCTTTAAATATTGAGTTCTAAAAGAGTTAAAAGAGGGAGAATATCAATCAATAATTTTTAGATGAACTACTCTGTATATGACAAAACAAAATTAACTTTAACATTATAACCTCTTCCTCTGGCATTTCTGATGAACTTCGAGTTTAAAATAAATAATTCCAGATTTAAAAAACAACCAAACATATATTTGTTTCTTGGTACAGAATCCTAACTCACCACCTATCTCGTTAAAAAGAAAGAGTACTCATACATTTTGCAAAATGGTAACTATTATTGCTGTTATTTATCAAAATAATCACATGTGAAAATTAAGAATTCTGAAAGTGTAAAGACATCATTCTGTAAGTTTTTTTTTTAATATTGAAGGAGTTCAGCTTTAAAGTTCAGTGAAAAATAATATCGAGCTTAACAATGTTAGGTTCCTAAAATTATATTTTAATTGATTAATTCTTCCCAATCCTAGGCAGTACTTCTCTTATAAAGTTGACTTCCATTGAAATAGTTTTACAGAAATAAAATGTCTACAAATGGCCCAGGAATTTAAACTAAACCTCTCTTGTGTTTTAATGTGGGTTTTTTTTTTTTTTTTCAGTTACATGCGTACCAAAAAGGTAAATACAAGATTCTTTTCCATGGAAGATGAATTCAGGCTTTTAACTCAGCCAATTGCCCATATAAACAATTTTTAATATTATTTGGCCATCATTTGGTAATTAAAATGGCAAATCACAACCATGCTGAATTTACATCCGTGGTGCCAAAAAGTTATTTAGCAGATAACTGGAGACAGAAGAAATGTCTCTTTAACGAATTCTTTTAAGAATACATCTACAAGAAGCATCCGCCTTTCACCCCGGCCATAAAAACAAGAAGCAGTTGAACAGTGGCACCCAGAGGTGAAAAGTATATTACTTCAGGAGATTTATATTGTTAACCAGAATCTGTCTTTCAGCCATCCTTTTTGTCACCTCCAGATTTTTCTCTACTAACATACCAGAAATCATTTTGTCTTCGTGTGCTTTGAAATGCCATATTTTAATAAATAAAAGTAAAGGCTTTATTTTAGAAAAAAATAAACACTTCTGAATTAAACTGCATGTCTTCTGTCTTTCAAAACAATAAACAAACCATCAGGTAAAATCCCTTCCAGAGATGAATATAGCACTCACCCCCTCCACCACCACTTCCAGCCTATCAAAATCAGTAGGGGAGCCCATTTTTTAAAAAGTAACTGTAACTACTACACAATTTTCATACACCCCAAATTATTATTTTTTTTTTCCTGCTATTGCATATTCCTGAACCAAAATTACACCCCTGGGGAGATCTTAAGAATTCCACGCTGAACCCTTCTATTAGCATTGCAGCAGGGGATACCAACGGAAATCAGCATGCTGGGCATGCAAGAGAAAAGGAAATAAGAATACTTCTTTTATTCTGCAGGAAACCTTAAAATAACAGAATCTATTTTGACCGAAATCAGAATGAGCCTGCGGGTTTTTAATTAGACAAGCTCCCTACCCTTGAACCTGCCGACTAGCAGCAGCTGCCTGGAGCGTTTGCCTGGCTCTCCGCGCTGACCCACGCGGCAGAAAATCTCCTCCCGGATCTCAGCGCCCTCAGGGGGCTGCAGATAAACCTGGGTTTGCGGGGCCAGCGCGGGTCAGGATTTGAAGAGCCTCAGTACAGCGGGGTCTTATTTTTGTTCCGAAGCTGAGCTGCGCACGTGTATTTCGAGGCGGGTTTTCTAGGCCTGCAAGGTTCCCCCTCGCTCCTGCGTTTCCATTACCTTTTGTCAGAGGTTCTCGTCCAGATCCCGGCTGCTTCTTCCTAATCACCCCCAAGCAGCAGCCCTGACGGGACAAGCTGCAGAATAAAGCTCGGCCCCCCTCGCCCACCCCTCCAGCCTAGCGATGAGAGATGCGCTTGCATAAACCCCGGGAAAGGCCGCGAAGGGCTGCCAAAGTCGTTAGCCCCGACTTGGAGTTGGAGAGAAGTAAGAGTAAAAATAACCGTGCAAAGCCTTCAGCGTCTCATCTCATGCAATAAAGGAAGTTGTCCCGGTGCTATTCAAAAGAAAAACAAAATAGCTCCGTTTCCTACTCTCTGAATCTACCTCGGAGCAGGCCCTGGCTTCTGCGTGTCAAGCGGGGCCCCATTGTCTGCGGAAAGAGACGTGTGCCTGCCTGGCGGCCGAGAGGGGAGTGATCGCTCTCTGATGCCTGCCTCTGTTTCCCTTTCCCACCGGAGCAGTGCGGGTGCCTGCAGCCGTGTTCCGGCTCCAGCAGGCAGCTTCACCCTGCTGCCCACGGCGGAGGGCTCGGCCGCTCCTCGCCAGCACTGCGGGCTTCCCCGAGCCACTGTCCGCGCTCAGGGACGCGCTGAAGGGCCACGGGCCTCGCGGCACTTTGGAGCAGACCTTAGGGAAGCCGCTCCGCGCGGATGCCACTGCGCTCCCCAGCCGTTCATGGAAACCCCGCAGCGACTCCAGACCTGCGCCCGCGGGAGGCCGCGCGCTGCGGTGGGTGTGGGCGCCACCTAGTGGATGCTACTGACCTGGGGTGTCGTCAGGACGCCCCTGTTGTAGAAGATTCTACAAACAGTCCTTACAACCCAAGCTCGCAACGCAATTTCTCCATGTACAGTCGGAGCAGTGGCTCATTTAAGAAAGAGAGAGACAGAGACACAGAGACACGGAGAGAAAGAGAAAGGAGAGAAGGGGGGGTGACAAAACTAGCAAATGAGCCAAAGTCCTCAAAAATATTTCAAGACTTTCTTTGGTTTTGTTCCTTTGAGATAGTCTCTATAAATCAGGTTGCCCAGGCTGGGCTCCAACTTGGGATCCTCCTGCCTCAGCTTCCCAGAGTGCTCCAAACTGCTTTTTCTAAATAATTTGTTTAATTTTGCTATGTCAGAGTGCTTTATTATCTTTATTAATGGTAACAATTTGGAAAATGGAAAGTTTATTTTGGTGAAGGATTACTGTTTCTCTATAATCCAACCAGATGCACATAGTTATGCTATGCCTTGATGGGTTTATAATTCAGTAAACCCAAATGGCACTGAATTCTTATTTTCCTTACCATCCATTAATAAACTGCTTATAAAATACACCCCCAAGTATTTCTTCCTTCCTAGAAGTTCCCATTCCTGTCATCTCCCCAAAGAGTTATTTATTTCTCCCTTTCTGCATATACATATTTTCTGAAGAAAGAACTTCAATTTTCTTCTTGGCAAAGTTGCATCTATTACTCAGTTTAAGATCAAATTCAAAAATGCAACTCCTGGAAAGTTGTACCTGTCACTGAAATGCAATCACTTCCTACTTCATGTTTTCAAACATATTTCATTTCGGTTGGCACTCACTTATGATCTCCTAATGGTCTCATCTCCACAAGTGAGACTTTTGTTTGGTCCTTAGCCTCTACTACAGAGTTGATTCAATGTTGAACAAACAGTTAGGATGTAAGTAGATGACTGTCTCTGTCTAGATCTGTTAACAAATACTCTGGTTATCCCACCCTTTCAATGAACTTAATATATCAACAATAGTCAACATTTACTGAGCTTTACTAAAGCAGGTCCCCTGTTAAATGCTAATTGGGTGCCCAGCACAGCCCTGTGAAATAAATATACTGCTGCTAATCATAGTCTATAATCGAGGAAAGCCATACATGGAAAGTTAAGAAATTCACCAACAACACAGGTAGTAAGAGGCAGAGCAGAAACCCTGACTGAGTTTTTCTGATGCCAAAGCCTATAGTTTGAACTGCTATCTTATATGTTGTGATTAAACATATAATACTTCCTAATCTTATTACTGGTTGTATTATATTTCAGTGATTCACTGGATAAAATTAGTTTAATTTTATCCCCTACAGAATCAGTTATTTCAGATAGTTGCTAAAATTACTCAAGTTGTTAATATTTTTGCCATGTTTGTTCTTCAAAGAATGAGCTCACTATAATCAAAAGATTTGTACAGAGGAAGGAAAAGAAATTACTTTACTGATCAAAGGACCAATGTAGGAAAATATGCAAGCTGACTGCATTCAGCTAAGATTGCAACAATGAAGTGGAAGAGCAGGGGAAATGGGAGATCTGGGAATAACTGTTTCTTTGTTTTTTCAGTTCACCTGACCTCTTTAAACATTTTAATTTAGAAATGCTTCTCATACTCCTCAGGCTTGGTCTCATGAGTAAGCAAACCAGCAACCACAGGAACCACCTGGGGGCTTCAGTTCAAGG
>RJWM01006702.1:0-82586 GCA_004363535.1 Dasyprocta punctata
TGAATACTAATTTAAATCTGTGAATAATGATATAGTTTTGATGACTATGCAAATCCAATTAGATACATTCAAATGTAATACGTTATCAGGGATACATTAACTTCTACTTATATCTGTGTATCAATTAAGCTTCTTTAGAGGAATAAGTTTAATATAAAATATATGTATGATTATACAAAGAATTTTTTAGGCAGGCTTATGTATCATCCCATTTGCCCCCAGATGGATCAGAGACAAAAGAATCCAAAATGGCAGCCTGTGCACTGTAGAGTCAGTGGATTCAGTAATGTGAGGTTCAAAAGCATGGGTTCTTTCTGCAGAGTCAGTGACGTGAGTTTGTGTTGGAAAGTAAAGAGTCTGCTTCGGAAACGTGAACAGTCTGCTAAAAGGCTGAAGGAAGATTTCAACATACAAAGACAATGGTAAAAGACTGGAGCTCCTCCAAACACTTTCCAAAGGCAAAGATAGCTATGTGTGTATCTCCATATTACATACTACAAATTTAACATAGAAGTAGGTTTCATAAAACCTGTGCTTACCATTTTGAACAAGTGATTAAAATTATCTTTCATTAAATAACTTTGAAAAGTTTTAGATGAGGTATCATCAAATCTTAATTTTGTTATGATTTAGTATCTCTTGATTTATGAAAACAGTATAAATAAAAATGTATAAAAGTAGTAAAAAAAATACATTAGCTCTCAAGAACTATTTCTTGACTGAAATACAGAATGCATTAGTGAAAAATAAAAAATAAATGCATTTTGATTCTCCAGAAGGTTAACTGGGGGTGGTGGTGCATGCCTGTAATTACAACACTCTAAAAGCCTTAGGCAAAATAGTGGCAAATTTGAGCTTAGCCTGGGCAAATAATGACTTAATAAGAATTTGTCTAAAATAAAATTTAGAAAAAGAGCTGGAGAAGTATCTCTGTGCCGAGGCCCTGGGTTCAATTTTGGTGTCAGAAGAATCAATCAATCAATCAATTAACAAATTAAAAACCACACACATTTTCTATTTTTTCTAACAGCTACTAAATAGCTCAAGAGCTATTTTATTTTACTATTGTGTATCCCAATTTGACAGACTCAGTTGAGTAAATCGGAGTTTGAATTGTATAGGTAGAGATAGCTACTTTATTTTAACAATTATTTTGATGAAACTTTCATACATACATAGGATTGAGTAAAACAACACTGACTTGGACACTAATTATAAATAATTACAACACACTTTATAAAAGTTAAATTTCTGATTTAGTATCATTCCAAAATTAGTGCATAGAATTCAAAGCAGCAGATGAAATGGAAAATCTTAAGAGATTAAGAGGTTTAGTGAAACATGACATAATGAAATACTAATTCGACTTCATTCTTTACTCTTTCACTTTCCCAAATCCATTAATAAACTATAACACTGATTTCTATCCAATCCATTATGTTCTCTGCATTTTAAGTATTTTTGCTGTTCATTTTTGAAAACAAGTTCTAAAAAATGAAAATTGAATTATTTATGCCACATTTACCTCTTATTCATTCACTTTTCAATACTGTAATTAGTATTCCAGTCTTGTTGACATGTACTTAAAATTCAGTTCCTTGATTTGATTTATAAAAATTTGTTTGCTTAAATAGTATATAACAGGACAGGATCAACTAAATTTTGTGAAATGTATCAAGTCGCTTAGACTATAGTGAAGTTATTTCCCACTGAATGCAGCATATAGGAAATATATTCCTTTTTATTTTCATTTTTATTTTTATTAACCCATGTTTGCTTTACATAAGCTTTATATTTACAGGAAATATATTCTCTTTATCAATACCATACATCCCTATGTCCATCAAAATTCAATGATTCTGGAAATTAGAATTAAATGGGTATAGAGTAACTCATATAAACAGTAAGAACTTTGCTACTGCATTTTGATCCTAATCTTAAACTCACAGCTAAAAATGTTTGTATTTAAATATGTCAGTCAATATACCTGAGACAAATTTTGTAACATGAATAGAAAGATCAATATTATATATCCTAAAATATTGCTATGAAGATTAATGTACTTAATCTATTAATTTTATAATGAATAAATATACATGAAACATGTAATGAATATTGGTTCTTCTCCAGGAATTCCCATTTTCATATGAGGGCTCCTATTTTTCCATATAACATCTATAACTAGCATGACTTCATGATGAATATTGCCTTCAGAGACTGAATTATGCAAAAATAATATGTAAGCAGCATTTTATGTCCTGTATCCTTAGTAGTTATATGGATTTGTCCAAGATGTCATTCTTTTCCAAAATCTAGATCTAACAATAAGATTAATTAATTCCATATGTAAAATATTAAGTGTCTTAGAAACCAGAGACTCTATATATGCTCCACAAATTGAAGTCTAATCATAGTACTATAGATAAACACAAGCATGGATTAAGCATCAACTATAGCTCATTATTTATGAAATGCTTTCTAATATTATTTAGCATAGAACTAAAGGAAGTATAACTTTAAGGAATTCTGATAGTTTTACAGATACAAGAGTAGAGAGAGCTATTGTCAGGCAAAGAAGATGAATTGTAGTAGACAAAAGATCTTTACTTTACTTTATAATAACTCCCACAAGTCTAGTATTGGTAACTGGAGATGTTGGAGCTGTTTAGCTTAATATGCATTTTGCAGGTGGCTTGATATTTGCTGAAATATAATCTGATTTTGTGCATGTTAAATTATAAGAGTCCTTATGTTTACTTAGATCTACAAACTTAGGAAAAAAATACTAACTGAGTGAGATAATTAATATATGAGTGCTGAAAAATGTAAACCTTAATAAAAGGGTAAAATAAGGGAGTGCCCAAAGTAATAAGTATAAGCCAAGAAGAGGTTGTGCTAACACAGAAATGAAACAACTATAATGTGGCAAGGTTGCAGGAGTATCTAATTATCACCCGAGTGGAAAAGAGATCAAGTATTCTTGTGTTTGACATGTTCATTAAATTTGTCAGTACAGATGTCACTAGCTTTAGTGTAACACTTTTTATAGAATTTGTGAGACGGCATCTTCATGGATGTAAAGCAGAGACACTGACTGCTTGGTTTATTCCATATAACTCTACTTTCAGTATGCATGATATCAACTATTGCAATATCAATAGGAAAAGCAAAAAAAAAAAAAAGATACAGTAAATGCATTAAGAATACCAGGAAGGTGATAAGGACTACATTACATGCAGTACTCTGGGTTAAGGTTTCAAGGGACACTTCCAAAGCAAATAAATATTCAATTAATGGACCATAATATGCATATGTGTTCTAGAAGGACAATCTTTAATATGAAGAAACAAAAGACTTCTTAGATTGCATCACAATATTTTCTGTGCACTCCAAGAATATAGCATGCTAGCAGAAAAAAAATGATCATACTTAGATTATTTGATGCATTTAAGCAGTTACATCTTTCTACCAATGTATTCAGGAAAACCTGAATTTTATAAAAGTAAAGGGAGAAAAAGTGAGATAGAAAGATTGTGTAGGCAGAGATCAATGGAAGAAGAATTAAGATAAAAATATTTTAACAAAATTAAGCAAATGCACGACTGATATTGAAATAGTAATAGGGACATTTAAAATAAAACTTCATAATGTTTGGAGATGGTGAAAGAGCAGATTTTGACACTTCTTTAAATTGTTGATAAAGTAATAAAAGATACTACAGATGGTGGCATCTTTCTAACACAGAAAGGACAACTCTACATATATACATCACTGAGAAACTTCTAGGTGAAATATTTGAAGAAATAAACATAATTCTCTTTGGAAGATGGCAGTACACAATGTAGCAAAAATGAGGGATTCTCTTCTGTCTTGTCTTTGAGGCCCAATATTGTTCTTGTTGTTTTGCTTTATTCTGATTAATTGTTTTGGCCTTATTTTACACTCTGTTTTTATTGGTTTTATTGTTTTGTTTTGTTTTTTTAATTTTACTATACCTGTTGGAAAGGTCAACTATTCTGAAAATAACAAGATATACTATAGTAGCTATTGTTTTTATAGTATCTTTCTTAGAAGTTCTGTACCAGTTCTACTGCTTTGTTTTGATTGACTTCATTCTGTTATGTTTTATTGGATTTTACTATCTTTAAAAAAAACTTTATAATCATAAAGAGATATTTGAAGAAATACTTATCAGTCTGTTTAAAAGCCTGATTCCTATGATTTAAAGGTTACCTCTAAACCAAATCAAGATAATTAAAAGAACAAATCTTGGGAGATTCAACATGGCTGAACAGAGGAGGAGCCATGTTGGAGCTACTCAAAGAAAAATAATCTAAAAACACAGGTAACTGGGAAAAAAGAACGAGTCACACACATCCTGATGCCAAAATCAATTGGAAATAAGAAACTTGTAGATCCAAAAAACCCCAAAGATATAGGACTTAAAAAATAGTGATCCAGCCCAGCTCTGTTGGGTTTCTCACCTGCTGGTGGGACAGAATGCCATACTAGGAAGTTTAAAAGAAGAAAGAAAAGAAAACAAACAAATAAACAAAAAATGGATAGACTAAAATAGTGTAGTTAACTCAGTCCACACAGGACAGATGTGGGATCTAAAGTCCCCTACCTCTTTTGCCTTCCTCCAAACAGGATGCTGCAGCCTGGCAGCAAATTCTGCCTGCACACGCACGAGTGAGTGAACTGCTCCCTCCCCAAGGAGTCTAAAGGGTTGTTTTGTTTTGTTTTGTTTTGTTTTGTTTTGTTTCCGCATGCATCAGAGTGGCTAACTGGAACATTTAGGGACAACAAGATTAGGAACAGGGGCACATAGTGAACAGAACAGCTACAAGACACATAGTGAATAAAACTGCATGATCCATCCTGCCCTGTGACCAGTGGCATGAGGGATAAGAGATTTAAGCAGCCCTGGGCTGTGGCAGAGCAACAAGTGAGAGACTGGCAGTCCCACTGCAGAAGAGGAGATACAAGTGGAATGGAGTAGCCCTGAGCAGTTCTTTTGGCTGTGGCAGGAGCAAAGAGCCAACCCACATACCCTACCCGATTCCACAGTGCAACAAGGGGTGAGTGGCAGAAGTAGTGAGTCAGCAAGGTTAGGGACCTCAGGAGAAGCAGTCCTGGCAGCTGAAGTCAGTGAAGTTGGGTATGGAACAGCAGGATCCCTCCTGGCCCATGCCCAAGGTCCTGAAGGAGGGATGTGGGACTTACGTAATTTTGCTCAGCAGCACAGCAATAAGTGTGAGTTAGACTTCCCCTCCCCCTCCCCATTCTCCTCCCCCTCCCCCTTCTCCTCCCCCTTTCCCTCTCTCTCTCCTGCAGGAGGGGAGATCCAAGTAGGACCAAGCAGCCTTGGACACCAGTGACAGGAGCAGAGACTCAGCCCACAGCACCCCACTCCACCCTACTCTGCAACAAGCACCATGGGAGGACACATAATGCCAGTAAATGAAACAGAGGAGGCTGTGCGAGGACCAGGAGCAACCAACTGTACCCAAGCAGGGGAGTAGCCTGGGCTGTCTGTCTGAGGGAGCCACAGTAACTGGGAGAGAGATGCAGAGACAAAAGAGGGTAAGGGTGGGTGGGCCACCTAGGGACATGCAGGTGGTTACTGGCTGAAGACTGTCACAAGCCCTTCACATCCAGAAGTCAAAATCAGACCGTCTTTCATCCTTAATCCTACTGCAGGGACAGGGTTTCCTGGCCATTTTCTGCTCTCTAACTTGGACATTACCACAGCAGTGTGGACACCAGAGTTTTCTTTCCTTATTCTTTTCTTCCTTTCTTTCTTTCTTTTTTTTTTTTTGTTTCTTTTTCCTGTCTGTTATTTTTTTTCATGTTTTTGTTGTTTAGGTTTTTACCTTCATTTTTGTTCTATTCTATTCACTTTTCTTCTTTTCCTCAATACTCTCTCTTGATTTTATGATATTTTCATGTAAGTGGGCACAGTCTCTAGTCTTTCTGGTTCACTTAGATAATGTTTTTCCTTACTCCTTCATTCTTCCTCTCCTTCCCTCTTTTCTAGTTTCTCAAAGCACGCATGATTATCCTTTGTCCTCTAGCCATGCTTCTACTACATTTCTGTTGATTTATCTCTCTGTTTTGTCTCCTAATTCTCTTAAATTTCACTACCACAGGGTAAAATCACTCTGCCAAGAAGAAACTCTGCATGCAAGCTCCTGATTTGTGTTGAATTTTGTTACATAACTGCAGATCTTGCCCCTATGGTTAAACGGACCATATTAATACTTATCATAGTTTTTCAGGTTCTAAACTGTGCTTGATGCTATTGTTATTGCAACTGCACTACCTTAGCCAGGATATTTTACCGGTTGTAATCAGTTGTTCCCCCTTGGATAACCACTCTGAGATAGTGTGGGGTCATAACCATTGTCTTAGTTACTTTTCACTCATTGCCGAGACAGAATACCTGACAACCAAAATTAGGGAAGGAAAGATTTTTTCTTACAGTTTCATTCCATACTTAGTTGGCTCCAAGGCAGTGTGGCATGGCAGGGCTGCCATTCATTATGGCCACCAAATAGAAAGATGTGCTGGTGAGTGAGAGAGGGTGGAAGAGCAAGAGAGAGGAAGACCCACCTCCCTTACACTGTATGTTGACTCTACTCCTGGACAAGTGCAGCACTCACATCATCAATCCCAGCACTAAACAACAAATCAATCACAAATGCCAGACACAGCCCCTTCCAAATTAGATGAGGCCTTGGGGGTCACAGGATCAACCAATACAGCCATAAGCATAGTTCAGCACCAAAGAACTCAGTGCTGAGCCAAATAGATAACAACATATTGTGTCTATTAAATTGGGAAGGTAAGATCTTGGGATAGACACAAAAACCAAGAACCTCCTACACCTAGAGGAGTCTCTGAAGAATAGGCATTTCCTAAGAAGTCCTTGATATTAATGATAAAGCTATCTACTACAGGAAATTTACAAGCATTGAAAAATAAAATAAAATAAAACAAAACAAAATAGAAAATGACAAGAAACAGAAGGTAAATTGAACATCTGACCTCCATCTCAGGCAGAACAATTGTCCCAGGGGACACTAAGGTAGGGGAAAATGGAAGCTATCCTCCTGACATTTGTGAAATGATAGCAGTAGAAGGGGGAAAATAAAAAGGTATATTAGATTATAGTGGTGATCAGATAAGAAATAATCTCTCTTATGAGGGAGCAAATTATAAAGATCAGAGCAGAAATTAATGCAGTGGGGACTGAGAAAAGAATACAAGAAATCAATGAACTGAAGAGTTAGTGCTTTAAAACATTAAACAAAATTGATGAACTCTTAGCCAAACTTACCAAAAAAAAAAAAAAAAAGGAAAGAAAAGATTCAAATTCATGTAATTAGGAATAAAAACAGTGAAATCACAATGGATCCTTCAAAATTCCAGAAGGTCATCAATATCTACTTTGAGAAACTTTACTCTAAAAAATAGAAAACATAGAAGAAACAGACATATTCCTGGATACATATTAATTACTAAAGTTGAATCAAGAAAATATGAAAAATTTAAATAATCCAGTATCAGTCAATAAAACTAAAGATGTAATTAAGAACTTACCAAGAAAGAAAAGTCTAAGACCTAATGGATTTCAGGCTGAATTCCACAAGAAATTTAGAGACAATCTACTACAACTACTACTCAAACTCTTTAATGAAATTAAAAAGGAAACAATACTCCCAAACTCCTTCCTGGAAGCAAGTATTACCTTGATACCAAAATCAGAGAAGGACAAAACTAATAAAAATAAATGCAAAAATTCCCAATAATATACTGGCAAACAGAATACAGCAAGCCTTCAAGATTATACATCATGAGTAAGCACAATTCATTACAGAGATGGTTCGACATGTGCAAATCAATAAATATAATACATCAAATCAACAGAACCAAGGACAAAAATCACATGATTGGCTCAATAGACAAAGAAAAAGCATTTTACAAAGTCCAGCACCCATTCATGATAAAAATTCTGTAGAAAACTGAAATAGTTGGTCTTTGTCTCAACCTAATAAAAGCCATCTATGACAAATCAGTAGCCAGTAGCAAACTAACCAGTCAAAAATGGAAAGCTTTACTTTAACATCAGAACAAGAACAAGGTGTCCAGTGTCACAATTTCAACTCAATATACTTCTGGAAATGTTAACCAAAGCAATTAGACAGAAGAAAAAAAATAAAAGGAATCAAGATAGGAAAGGAAGTTAAATTAGTATTATTTGCAGATAACATTGTACTCCAAATAGAAGATTCCAAAAACCACCAAAAAACTTCTATAATTAAAATGAGATGGGGCCACATAGCTAGATAAAAGTCAACACTCAAAAATCAATAGCACTGAAATACCCAAATAACAAACTCATTCAGAGAGAAATTAGGGAAATACCAGCTTTGAAAATAGCATCAAAAAGATGAAATACTTTGGAATCAATCCAACAAAGGAAGTAAATAGCTCTACACTGAAAACTACAGTACTCTGAAAAAGGAGACTAAAGAAGATATCAGTAAATGGAAAGTTATTCCTTGCTCTTGGGTAGGAAGAAACAGCATAGTGAGAATGTCTATACTCCCAAAATTGGTACACAGATTTAATGCAATTCCAATCAAAATAACTTTGCCATACCTCACACAACTACATGAAACATTCCTAAAATTAATTTGGAACCAGGAGAGACCTAGAGTAGCAAAAACATTTCTGACAATAAAGATAAGGCAGGGAGCAACACAACCCCTGACTTGAAGTTATACTATAGAGCCACTGTGATAAAAACAGCATGGTGCCAACAAAATAAATAAATAAATGTAAATAAACCTAAGGATCAATGGAACAAATTAGGGGATGCACAAACAACTCCAAATATACTCTCTCCTTATTCTCAGCAATGAGGCTAAACACTTTAATTGGAAGAAAGTTAGGCTCTTTAATAAATGGTGCCAGAAAATCTGAATATTCACATGCCAAAGATTAAAGCTAGCCTCATGTAGAGCACTGTGAACTAAGGTAAAATCAAAATGTAGCAAAGATCTAAGTATTAAAACAGAAAAACTAAATCTGAAAAGAGAATAAGTAGAACACTTGAAGACAGAGATATAGGTAAAGACTTATGAACAAAACTCTAGGCACATGGGCAATACTACAAAAGATCAACAACTGGAATCTAATCTTATTAAAAAAGTTTTCTCACAGAAAAAAAAAATCACTAACAGAGTGGAAAGGCAACCACAGGATGGAAAAATACCTTAGCCGGTTGTTCCACAGAAAAATGACAATATGTAAAGAAGCAAAAAAATCAGCCCCCCCCCACTCAATTTAAAGATTCATTCCAAAAATGGGCATCAGAAATGAATACATACTTCTTAGAGGAAAAAAAATGGCAAATAAATATATGAAAAAACATTCAATATCACTGGTCATTTGAGAGATACAAATTAAAACAACACTGAGATTCCATCTCACTCCAGAAAAAATGTCTATTATCAATAAATCAACCAATAGTAAATAATGTAGAGATTGTGGGGAAAAAGGAACACTTCTCCTCTGTTGGTAGCAGTGCAGATTTGTTTAACCACTGTGGAAATCAATGTGGAGATTCCTCAAAAAACTAGGATTAGAGGTCCCATTTGACCCAACCATTCTCTTTCTTGGAATATCCCTGGAATTAAAAGCATTATACCACAGAGATATACTCATTCCCATGTGTATAGCAGCAGTTTGTAATAGCTAACTCTTGAAAACAGCCAAGACGCCCATTAGCCAATGAACGCATAAAAAAAGATGTGTTTTTATAAGCAATGGAATACTACTCAGTCATAAAGAAGGATAAACTTGAGACATTTATAGCCAAATGGATGGACCATGAGACCATAATCATAAGTGAAATAAAGCAAACCCACATGGGTAAGTATTTCTGTCTCTCTGGTGTGAGTAACTGAATGTCTAAGTAATAACAAAATGTACAATGGATATTGTGAAATGAGGAGAAATTGTTCCAAAGGAAAAGATAAGCAGGGAGCGGGGAGGGGAAATGGAAGGAGGGGAAAAGAAAAAATGAGAAAGGAGGTTAACATAGAAACAAAGCTTTGTTGATAAAGACAGGAAGAGGTATTGAAGGGAGGGCAGGGAAATGAAGAAAAACACAGGAATCAAGATCTATCATGTAGGAACTGGGGGTTTTGGTACACAACTTTAATCCTAGCAGTTGGGAGGCTGAGGTAGGTGAAGCATTGTGAGTTCAAGGCTGGTTTGAGTTACAACGTGAGCACAAGGCCAGCCTGAGCTACATAGTGTGACCCTGTCTCAAAAAACTAGGACTGGGAGCTTGGCGCAGTGGCTTTAGCGCCTGCCTGGAAGGCACAAGATTTTGAGTTTGATCCCGGGTGCTGGGAAAAAAAAAAAAAATATATATATATATATATATATATATATATATATATCATGTAGAGGTACAGATTCCCTAGGATGAATTTATCTTTATGTACACTTACATTGTGACAATACAGTTAACTAGTAAAAGAGTGAATCTCAAATAGATTAATTTCTTTGCTGAACTCTGCTTTTAGGACAGTTAATAAGTCTCAATGGATTAAAATATTTTTTCCTCAGGTGTTACATATTACTGTTGGGAAATAAGCTGTTATAAATTCTGCGAGCTTTAGGGAGGGTTCATATAAGACCCCACTGTTGACTGAAAGGTAGATATTTTCATGGTGATGGGCACAAGAATGCAGGAGCAATAATCTGAACCAAATTACTTAATGACACTGAAAAGCTGTGTGCAGCTGTGTCATAGCCTGTGTACCTTCACATTCCACTGATGAAAGGGAATCTTTTGACCACATTGCAAATTAATTTTTCATAGGATTAAGGCTTTCAGGGTCAGGAAAACGAGGCAATGCCTGTGAATAATGATAGTGCATGTACTAAATATAACCTTATTTTCCATAGCATGAATATGAGTAGACATATATCAGAATATATGTATATTGACAAACAGGGCAACACACAAAGCAAATAACATTGAAGTTACACAAAAGAAAATGAATGAATGACTGTCCATTGTCAAAACTTTATTTATACTACAATAATATCAAAAGGAAATAGAAGTGGCTGGGGATACAGCTCAGTGGCACAGTGCCTTCCTGTCAAGTGCAAGGTCCTGAGTTTGAGCCCTGGTACCAGAAAAAAAAGAAATGGAGACATGCATACAGATTTCTTGTCAAGTAAAAATTTGAAAATGATCCATTTATTGTTTATGAGAAGAAACCATCTCAAAAGTGAAAGTGCTCAAATAACTTGCTCTTTAAATTGGCTTAATGAAAAGACATGTCCCAATAAATTAAGAGATAAATTAATAGTAACTCTTCTAAATTGGCATTGCATGAGCATTATTGCTTATGATTTGTTTTGTTTGGCTGTTTTTTTTTTCTTTTGGTTTGTTTTATTTTTTGTTTTTTTGTTTTTTGAGACAGGTTCTCACTGTGTAGCCCAGACTGGCCACAGACTCAAAGAGATCCTCCTGCTTCAGTCTCCTGAGTGCTGGGATTACAGGCATGTGCCGCAACACCTGGCTAACACAATCGTTATTGAGTTTTGACATAAAGAATAATCTAAAACTTAATGTGTCAGGTCTGTCAATTTTCCTACAAAACTGTCAGTGAAGAAATACACAGCAATTATGTGATTTTAAATAATCTGATAAAGTAATCTGGCTACAAACTTGGCACTTAGTAAGCCCAAACTACTGATGAGAGTGAAAGCACCTAAAAGAAGTAACAGGATGGTAAATTTTTCATATTAAGCTGTACATAGACGAGAGTACTGACAACTTGAAAGACAAGAATGTATACACAATTGTACATCTCTATTGCACAAGTGGACAGTAATGGTTTGTAATATTCATGAGTAAAATAAAGTTTAATTTAACATGCTATTATAATTGTAATCTGATTAATGTTACCACTCTTAAGCATTATTCAAAGCAATAATGACAATTACAGACGACCTGAATCCGGTGTCGCAGGAATGGAAAGGATGTGAAAGTGTTCCTTGCTGTTCTAGGTGAGGTTTGTAGACTTTTAAGAATCCATGACCATCCAGAATTAGAGAAAAAGAAAGCAAAGACGTACAATCATACTGAACTGTTGTGGCCAGATTATTTTATACTATTCACCCAAAAAGTCAAATGCAGAAAAGCACTAAAGATCTGACACACTAGAGACCCAAAGAATCCAGCTGAGGGCCTGGAACCCAAGGAAATGTTCTACCGACATCCAGCTAAAGGCCCAGAGCCCATGACCATGTCCTCCATGAGACAAACTGGACGACTAAAGCCCATGAAAATGCCTCATGCAAGTTTGTATCAAGATCTGCACTGGGAAGGCCCAAAGGTCAGCGATGAAAGCTTGAAAGTCTGCCCCAGCAGAATGAAGGATCTGCGCCAGGAGGCTGAGGGATCTGCACTACAGCCAGGCAGCGAGGCTCAAAGTAAGGACCAGAGCTCTCCAAAAAGAACTGCAGTCATCCTCAGTAACAGTGAGTACCTGAGGTCCTCCGATGATGAGAACAGCTGAGTTCATATCAGGAAAACCAGCATCACAAGGTTCTCCAGGAGAATCAACAGCGCACCATCATCCCTTTCAGTACTTTTTTAATACTGTTGGCAGCAATCCTCAGGTGGGTCTTCCATACCCAGCACTGCAGTGATTCAGTTCAGCTGGGTGTTACAAGTTGACCATTAGTTAAGCCACCATGTGAACACGAAATCAAATTTATAAATACTAAGACAAATTTCAAAAATGAGAATTGTACTAATATAATGGCAGCTTTCTTGTGAACCTTCATACAGATATCAAATTGTGATTGCTTATAAATTTCTTGCTATCTTTGTTCTCTGAAGCCATTTCAGTAGGTATGTATGGCTATTAAAATAATAAAAAGGGAAAATGAAACAATAAAAAGATCTACTTGGAGAGCAACCAATCCCAAAGTAGCTAAAGACAAAGAAAAAAATCACTAGTCTTTACTATCATTATTAATGATGAGAATTAGTATGAAATAGACAGATTTGGACATATTCCATAGTGAAAAGAATCTTCCTTTACATGAAACTTAGCAATATGCTAATATCCTATACAGAAAATAGAATACACTTTCGTTAGATTTTTCTTTTAAAATATTTAAATATAAATTATAGTATAATGCTTTATCTTCTAGATAGATGACTTTGTATGCCATTAAAAATATTAACTGATGAATAAATGAAGTAGTGTATGAGATTGTCTTCTGGAAATGTAGGCTTAGAAGTTTTGATGGCTTAGAAATACAACCTCATCAGTCAATATTTCTTCCCTCTACTCTATCTTGTGCTTCTTTTTTTTCAGTATAAATAATCTCCAAAACTTGCATTAAAATTGACATAATAAATGCATTAATATCAAATTCACTTAATTCTTAGAAGCACAATTCTTTGAAATCCCTGTGCAGAATGAATTTCTCATGGTATATTTGACACAGTGAATTTACATTCTATAATTAATCCATAATAGATGTTCTGGTTAGCTCTCAGAATGAGGGGTACAATTTTTGAGTGAAAGCTGGATACTGGGCACCATGAAATCGAACTTTTGCTCAGGGGAAACTGGAAAGAAAGGTATCATCACTTATATATGCAGAGGATGTCACTGGTTGAGTGACAAGCAGTCAAAGAGAAGACCTGTTGGAAATATTCTAATGTTATCATTTTGTTTTATGACTGATATGACCATTTTTTCTTTGTCTGCTCCATCTGTTATAACAAAAGACCTTAGACTGGTTAGCATTTAAGCAATAGAAATTTATTTCCATCTATTCTAGAGATTCAGAAGTCCAAGATCAGAACACCAGCAGATTCAATGTGTGGTGAGCTGCACTTTTCACACCTGAATTCTTTCTCTGTACCCACATGGTAGAAGGAGGTGAGCAAGATCCTTTGGATTATTTTTTAAGGACGGTAGTACTTAATTCCCCAATTCCCTCCTTCCTAATACCATCACCTTGGTGCGAATACTTCTCATACATAAGTTTGGTGGGAGACACAGACATCAGACCACAGCATATTTGGTTTTTAATCCTTCAAATTCATTATCATTTCCTTTCTAACCTTTCTCATACAAAGCTTTTTTTCAGGACTGAGGATATAGCTCAGTGGCTGTGTCTGCCCAGCAAGCACAAGTTCAGGAGTTTGATTCCCTGGTAACAAAAACTATTAATTTTAAAAAACTAAATAAATAAATCTTTTTTATAAATTCTTTTTAAATTTCATTAAGGCCAAATAAAGTCTTCTATTTTTTCAGCCAGTATAGTTGCAAGCACGCTTTACTTTTCTCCTTCACTTGTTTTCCATGGTGTCTTCAAAAAATATCCTGGGAACTCAGCCTGCAGAGTACGTGCAGAATCTGATAACTTCTATTCACCCCTCTCCACCTGATCCAGGCTATCATTATCTTCACACATATTTGCACAAAAGTCACCTGATGAAATTGATGTTACCGTTCCCCCTCCACTTGATTAAATTTTAGTCAAACTTCTTCCTGCTAACCGGCTCTGGACCTCTCTTTTCATGCAGCATTTACTTTAGTGAATTTCAGTTTAAATTATTTCTGGGCCTCTTTGAAATGAAAATCTCCTTGCCTGTTGCCAGTTTTATGAACCAGGAATGTCTTTCTAAATGACTTTGTAGTCAAAAGCCTTTCTTTTGAAATACTGTCACCTGAAACATAAATCCCCTATCCTAAGTAGTTGTGAAATGGTAGGGGTTAACATGAGTGGGATGATGTCAATTAGTGAACACAGATGGCCAACCTCAACTCTATTACTCTTTCAGTGATGTAACCGACGCTGTATCCCAACAAAAATTCTCAGTTTAAAGGCCAATTGAAAAAATTAGAGCTCTTTATTAGCACAGGCTTGGCGACGCAGCGTCCCCATATGCATAGGGAAGACTGTGCCCCCAGCTGAGGAAACAAACCGCTTTTAAGCAGCAAAACCTCAAACACCTGGGGTGGGGGATGCTTTTGTTGGGGGGGATTACACCTGGCTGGGTTTCCGGGGAGTGGCGCAATACAGAACAGAAATGCGGCGCTTGGGAAAGTACAACTCCTGTTAATCGGGGCATTACGTCCTTACAAGAGGAGGACAAGGGGGGTACTCTCAGGCACAAGGCGCTTGGGAAAGTACAACTTGAGTGCACAGGAGCAGGACAAGGGGGTACTCTCAGGCAACAAGGGGGTTCACGTGTTACAACATTCAGTAGCTGCTTCACTGCTGAAGAATTCTCCTGCCTTTTCCTTTAAGTGAAGTTGAGTTCAATATCTCTTCCCTGTTGCAGCCACCTTGCCAAAATTATTCCTTGACTACATCACTCAATTTTGTTTAATTTTCCCTTGTGTAGAACTCAGTCTGAATCACTCAGCTTTAGTTTTCTTTTTTCTTTTTTTTTCTTCAGAAAGGATGCAACAGCAAGAAGAGGCATCTAACCAACACCCAAGATTTGGAGGAAGACTTATTTATGTTGATGGGCACTGATCAGGATCATTTCCAATTCTAGGGCTTTTATATGATGTACAAGCAGGAGGTCCATCCATATTTATATCAAAAACTATCAATATTCTAAAATTTGATCCTACACTCTCAGTGAATGTGTGAAAGTGGAGATTAAAATAAAAATGATAATAGTTGCCTTTTAAGAAACTGCATCAAAGCTGATTGTGGTAGCTCATGCCTGTAATTCCAGCACTAGGGAGACTGAGGCAGGAGGATTGCCATGAGTTTAAGACCATCCTGCACTGCATGGTGAGACACTGTCTCAAAAAGAAAAAAAAATCAAAGATGTAAACAAACAAACAAAAAAGAAACAGCATCAAACATAAAGAATTAAGAAAAATCTCTCAGAAAGCATGACACAAGTTAATTTCAACTACAGAAAATTATTTGTGGAAAGCAATGATTTGAAGTAGGCCTGAGCTCTGTAGGTTGAGGAGCTCTGCCATGAGTTTGAGATGAGCCTTGACTACATAATGAGTTCAAGGTCAATTTGAACTGCATAACAAGACCCTATCTCAAAATAAATGACTAAGTAAATAAATAAAAGCAGTAGTTCGAGTCCAATATTTGGTCAGTGTAAGTACTGAAACATATTGAGAAACGATTCTTACATTTTTGAAAATATGATAGAACAAGATTTTTCTAATCTTATAATATTCACATATATAGTAAAGTGGACTTTATCATAAGTCCTCTATATCAGTTTGTTTCATTAGAACATAATAATTTTAATATCTATAAATTTTGCTGAATATATTTTTATATCCGTTCCTTGATAAGACATTTAAGATATCTATCTTGTCATGTGTTTTCTTTCATCTAACTGAGTGTTTTTCAAGGCTGTCATATTTTATTCTGATTTTTTTCAAGTTAAATGTATGCATTTTAATTATGGTAAAGTTCTTATTTCTCAGATGTTTTGTTGAACTGGAGAATCCTCTTTCCTTACCATGAATAATAAAATAAGAGTAATTTGTGAAATTCACCTTTATTTCTATAGATTTTATTTTAAAAATTACAATAGTGCTTTAAAAATTGGACTTGTACATGAAAGGTTCCTATGAATAAGCTTTTATAGTTTTCTTTGTAGCTATACTGCTTTTTAATATTATAATGTGAAAACAATATTGATCTTGTGAATAATTCTTTTTATTATCATGATAGGTGACAGTTATAGTATGCATTATCAAATGTTATACATTTTTTAAAAAATATTTCTAATAATTGACAAAAATAGAACTAAACAAAAATATAAGCACATTTGCACTTAGAATCACAAGAACATTTGTTATCAAGATATTAAATTTCTTGGGTTGACTTCCAGCGAGGGAGTGCTGGGAAGTGTCAGAGTCAGTGTTCTCTTTGTTTATAAGAATTCCATCTTGCAAGGTGATTTATCTTCCAGGAGAGCTCTCTGATACTAGAAGCTTGAAGGGAGAGGGTAGGGGTTTGTGTTGAAATGGAGTCCAGACCCTAACCTTAACCAGGTCTATCTCTGTTTCAGGGTCAGGAATGACTCTGAAGCATCCAGGTCCAAGTATCCTAACTGTAATAATCCTGCTCTTCTTAGGGACCAATGAAGTCTCCTCTTGGTCTGTCAACCTACTGTGACTTGAAGGACAGGGTCAGTTATGACCATTTTAATGTTTTTTGCCCCTGTTCCAACTTAAGTTGGTTTATGATAGTGAGAAGAAGAGACCCCATCAGGATTAGTAGGTTTTGTCCCATTATTTAGGGACAAATGTGAAGTTTGGTACTTCTCAAGTGATGTTTTAGATTGGCACAAGGTCAAATTTGTATGGCTTTTAAGAAACATTTTAAAAATTTTTTGGTCGTGTTGTTAATCATTAACGAGCAGAGGGATGACTACTTTACAGTGCATGTTTTCCATTAAATTACTTTGTTGAGTGCTTATCTTTACTAAAGTTGACATCTTTGTCATCTCTTCATTAATAATGATTTCTATGTATCAGTATGGTGTACACTACTGAAAGTGCCCTTTGGAGGATCTTAAAGAGCAGATAATAAGTTGGGTTAGAGCAACAACCAGCCTCAAGAGACTTCCCTCTGAGTTGAAATGATAACGACAGACGCCTAGGAAGTTATAGACTTAGACTCTCGAATTGAGACTTCACAAGAGCAGGAAGATCTTTTAATAGTGAAGGTGAAAGAAACAAAATGCACTTGGATGTGGGAACTGAGACTTTTCTACAGCACTTCAAGCATTTTCAGTACCATGAAGCATCAGGATCCTGGGAGGTCCTGAGCCAGCTCTGGGTGCTGTGAGTGGCTGCAGCCCAAGCTGCGCACTAGGGAGCAGATCCTGGAGCCGCTGGTGCTGGGGTAGTTCCTCATCATTTTGCATGAAGAGTTCCAGGCCTGGGGGAGAGAACGCCATCTTGAAAGTGGAGAAGAAGCTGTGGATGTGGGAGAAAGTATACAGATAGAACTCAAGGAACACAGACAACAGGTGCACTGTGGAGATTTCCTGCCACCCCAGCAAAGAGGGGCAATATCCAGTGTGTTAAGCTGTAGAAGACAACCTGCAATTTTATTTATTTTTAAGATTGTATTTATTTTTGAGTGTCATGATACAAAATCCAACAAAAAAGATTGTGGCATATCCTGAAGTGCTTCTTCAGAAGATAGTGCCACCTGGAGCGGTGTAGGAGGCCTTTGGTCACCAGTTCCTGTCCATGGACACTCAAACTGAATAAGGGCCACAGAAGCTTCATCTTCTGAAGGAAAATGCCAGGTGTGTTGGTGCATGTCTGTAATCCCAGCACTCAGGAGGCTGAGACAGGAGGATCAGCAAGACTTTGAGGCCATCCTGGGCAACACAGTGAGTTGAAGACCAGCATGAACTGCATAGTGAAACCCTGGCTCAAAAAAAATTTTTTTTAACTGAAAAATAAAAGTTTTAAACAGAATTAAAAAAAACCAGAAAATACAAAAAAAAAAGACAAACAAACAACAACAAAATATCCTAAAACAATGGGAATATGGGATTTCAGGACTGCATAGTCAGAATCTAATAATGATTGTTATATTGCTTATTGTTATCTTCAAAAATTTTTTAAAAAAATCTCTTGTGCCATGTTAAAATAATAAAGGACTTGAGGACACATGAAGAGACTCAAGGAAAACAAAAGTGATATTTTACATATGTTCTCTGGAGCATTGAATTGCATTATTTCTTCTGTATTTATAATATGTTGAGAATGTGTTAAGGAAAAGTGGTACTTTCAGTTTTTAACAGCTAGTTGATTTCCACTCCATTTAGGCCTATGCATGAGATTTAATTGTAGTATATCAGTCTTTCTGAGTTTGAAGCAAGGAAAAAGATTGTATTCTTATTAACAACAAATATTCTAAAGAAAGAAATATGTCAGATTTCCAAGCATCTGCATTTGCTTTATGCTATACCTACAGCAGAATGAATATCACCCTATCTTTCTTCTAGATGTGGTTTTGCAGGATATGGAAATAAACTCTCATTTGACCTTGCCTTTATGTGTTAGGCCTTATTATGTGTTCCAGTATTCAGACTAAATCATTTTTGTCTTGTGATTCCACTGGAGTTGTGGCACACTATAGAAGATGGGTTAACTTTTGAAAATAGCTTTAAAAAAAAGAAGTTAATGTGTCTTGAACTAGCAATTTTCACCATAGTTACTTAAAACCACTGCTTTATGTTACACATTTCACCCCTACTCTGGCTATCTTCTGAATATTCCAATGGAGAATTCCATTAATTAGTTGGAAAGACTATTATTTTGGAATGCATGGAATAGAGGCCTTCTAGATAAAGTCACACTAAAGGATGTATTTGAAATACTACTTACATCCAATGGAATGGTTAGAATGAAGATAGACAATAATAAATGCTGATGGGATTATTTAAAAATGTAACTTTCAAATACCGCTTATGGGAGTGTAATTTTTATTTTAAAGGGAATAAAACAAAACAATAAAATAAAGCAAAACAATGAGACCAACATTGGATATAAATAAAACAAGACAGTAGGAAATCTCCAATGATTTTTATTGTATATTGTTATCTTCTAAATAGATACTCACACTAACAGGTTTTGACCTGCAAAGTCAGTCAAACTATGCAACATTAAATTATTTCTTTACTTCAGTTGCTATCATCTCAGCCTGTGTTGCTCCAAATCACCTGGTTGTTTATGGGGGGCAGTGTTGTTCTTCTCTCCTGGCCTGTGTGACTGCCACTGGTGGATGGAAGGGTGCAGCTTCACCTGTTTGTTCTCTCCTGCCCCGTGCAACAGCTGCTCAGGAATTTGAAATCTTAGACACTTTGGAAAACAATTGGGAAGTTCCTCAAAAAAGTAAAACAGAGAGTTATTACGTTGCCTATCAATACTGTGCCTAGACACATATTGAAGTGTAGTGAAAACATGTAAATACAGAGTATGTGCATAAATGTTCAAAAGAGAATCATTGATGATTATCAAAATGTATAAATAACCCAAATGTCTACCTACTGATAAGTGAATAAATATGATATATCCAACAATTGAGTAGTATTCAAACATAGAAAGGAAATTGCACAATATAAGTGAATCTTGAAAGTGTAATTCTACATGGAAGAAGTCAGCTTTAAAGAATCACATATTGCATAATTTTGTTTAAAGACCATATATTGTAGGACTCTATTTATATACATATCAGGATATGTACACAGAGTACATTAGTGGTTGCTTAGAGTTGCTATGGATAGTTTTATTTTTAGAGGTGATTTATAAACTGTTCTAAAATGAGTTGCAGTAATAGTTGCAAGCTATGTAAATATACTAAACTCCACTAAGCTATTATACTATATACTTTGAGTTGTGTGGTATGTCAATATAGCTGCTATTAAGAAAAATAAAGGATATTTTCTAAAGTCCCAAAGATGTACAGAAAATTTTCTCTATAGTTTTGCAACTTTTTTTGAGAGGTGGAGCAGTACTATACTAGAGACTGAACACGGATCACTGAGCTACCATCCCAGCCCCTTTCCACTTTTATTCATTTTTTTTTATTATTTTGAGACAGAGTCTTTCTATATTCTTTAACCTGTGCTCAAACTTGCTTTCTCCATGCCTTAACCTGAGTGTCTACACTCACATGTCTCTAAGTTCACATTAAATTACAGTGCTTCTTTAATTTGATAGTTCACAAAAACAATGCATTTCCAAATCTTAAAGATGCCACATAAACAATTTTATTCTCAAAGTTACATCTTTTCTACTTTTTGATTCCCTGTATTTTAGTACTTATAGTTAATATATTCCTTTCCTAACCAACTCTTATGACCCAGAAGGAATAGAAGGGTTGTTTCACTTATGTTTTAATATTAATAGCTCCAGAATTTAGTGCAAAATGTATAATTTAACTGTTGACAAATCTCTATTAAATGAATTACTTAGGAAAAATATGATAAGTAACATTTCTAGTAAATCTACACATAAATTCCACACACATAAACCAAAAAAATTGGATGAATATCTATTCCAATTTTTAAGAAATAATCTTCCACATTATCCTATTTTTCTTTTCATCAAGTCAAGATGCAATTAACATATTGTCTCATGATGACATTTCCTGTTGAAAAGTAGAACATTTTTGTTTTACAGAAAATGAAGCTCATTATAATCAAGAGGGTATTTTAGATCTTCTCTAAGGGCTCTTTCAAGAGATGATGGACTTAAACTCCAATAAGCTCTGTAGAGAGAGTATAATTGGATTAGTTTGTGATTAGGTAGAATCTTCGCTCATAAATTTAAAAAATGGAATATAAACATAGAAGCAGGAAAAGGGACAGCAAGGATGGAAGAAAGGAAGTTAAGAAAAAAGGGAGAAAAAGGATGAGAGAGAGAGAGAGAGAGAGAGAGAGAGAGAGAGAGAGAGAGAGAGAGAGAGAGAGAAAGGAGTCATGGTGGGAAACAAATTTTGCGTTAAGTACAGAAAAGCACTGCATTAAATGCAAGTGAAGACCAGATGTACCAGGCTCACCAGAGATGAGATGTTTAGGAATGAATATTTTTTTGTTCTTCATTCTATCACCAATATCATGCTCATGACAGCAAAAAGTTGGACAAATTGATCAGTTGATCATTTTTTGAAATTTTCTGAATCTTTTTGGCAAAACCACACTTAAGTGTGAAGATACTTTGGTGTGAGGAAAAATCAATCATTGTGTTTTATGGATATCTAGATTGCATTATGTATTTCCTGTTTTTATACGATGAGGCAGATTTCTTGAATTTTCCATGTGATTTGGATACACTTTAGATGACAGAAATTATAAAGATTAATATAATTGGAATCCTTAGAGATTTGGAATACTGGATTGGAATGAGAGACCACTATACATCATTCTGAGTATGAATTTAAACAAAATATTACACCAATTATCTTTTACCATATAACAAACCATCCTGAAGTGTAATAACTTTGATCATTAACTTTCAAACTTAGAATTTTACATGTTACCAAGTGGGAATAGATCAATTGTGTCATTGTTTTGCTCCAAGCCAAGATCAGCTAACTTTGGTTGGACTCATTTATAATCTGCTATGATTTGCTTCAAGTTGCAAGTACCTTTTTTTATGGTCTCAATAGGACTTATAGAATAACAGGTCACCCACGCTTTCTGCCCAGGTATTCTGGCCTGGGCTTGTTCTCATGATTATCGCAGAGTTTAAATATCAGCCAGTGAATAAATATTCATATACACACTGTTCTCAAGCCTTCACTTATTCCATGCTCCTATGTAACTGGCTCCAGATATTCATAAGGAAAATCCATACTTAAGTCAAAGAAGAATAATCTAAGTCAATCAGGGAAAAGAAAGTTGTCAATATGTTTTACAATTCACTCAAATTCTGCTGAAATTCATATAGTAGGGCAAATCAGGACAAGGAAGCACTCTTTTACAATCCAGGATAATTGAAAATCATCTTAACATTGACTTGTGAGGTAAGTCCTAACTTCTATGCATAAAATATGGCGTCCTTTGGTCCTGAAACTTATATTTTTTCCTCCTATAATTTTTTCTTCTGCTTTTATTTTCAATTTTGTGATCTATTTTCAGAAAGTTAGCATTAAAAATTAAATTGCACAAATTTACTTACAGGTTTCAATGTTTCCATTAATCTTTATGCTTTTGTAATAATTATTTTGGCCTGCCTTGACAGTCACGGTTTCTTTTCAATATTCTAGTTGTACTTGGAGTCTTAAAATTTTATTTTTAGAGTTTGAAAAAATCAATTACATTTTATACACATGTGCACACTTGCTTCACTATGTAGCACGTTTCTGAATGGACCCAGATGAAAATATTAATTGTGATCCCATTGAGTAATGGACAAGTCAGTGGGAGAGAGAGACAAAGAGAGTAATGGAGAGAAATAGATGGAGAGAAAGTCACCTATGATTTCTGACTTTTATTCTTTGCTTTTGATTCTGTTATAATTTCAAAGTTCTAGAAATATAAGAAAAATGCAAAGAATACTTTATACCTTTTACCTGGATGACAAGTGATTTTGTGCCAGGTATCTAAATCTATTTAGCACACTTCTATAAAACTGAATGGATATAAATAGGACAATTTTATTATTTCAAAACTCACTGTCCAAAAGTTTTGGGGGAGCTCATTAAGGACGTGTTTCACTTGTTCTGTAGTCACTGAAGCAGTTCTGAGACTTTGGATTTTCTAAGATTGCCTCATTTACCTGTCTGCTGACAGGGGCTTGTTTTGTGTCTTTGTTACGTGGTGAGGGTTTCCTCTAAGAATATGAAAGTTTAATCTGTGCAATGTCTTTCACATCGTCTGAGTATGAACTAAATTTCTTGATTTTCCATTTTCCTTATTGTATCTAATTACCAAATGCATCTTCGCTCAGACACTTTCTTAGTCTATTTGTTTTGCTATCCATATGTCTCTGAGTTGGAGCCCACATGGAGGAAACAGCTCGCTGACATCTCCAAGCATTACTGAAGTATAGATCTCATGCCCCAACCCTCCCTCTCTCTTGGTCTCTGTTTCTGTTTGAGTCTCTCCAGAGGAAGTAAGCTATAAATACTGGCAAAATAAAGAATATTCACCCTGTGAATACATCAAGTAACCATAAAATAAGAAAAAATAAAGTAATAAAGTTTTTTTGAGTTTTATTAGTACGTTCGCAGCATATAATGATTGCATTCACTGTAGGGAATCGGTACATGTACATAATTCATTTCAATTATTTTTCCCCTTCCATTCACTCTCCTTTTAGTTTTTCCAAATTCAGATTCATTTATTTATCTTATAAGACCTTACAAGGTAAATTATCATGTATGTAGATTGAAAACCAGACTAATAGGCCAAAGAACATATAAAACACTCAAGAAAACTGTAGTGATTCAAGGTATACTTTTAGATATATTGTCCATGCTGGATTACAATACCTTTTCAATATCTTTTCTTCTCTTTTTTCCTATTATCTGTCATATCTATCTATCATCTACCTATCTGTCTATCTATATATCTGTGCATGCACACATAAACACACATAGGTTTACAAACCCTTCTGTTTGCAAACAATTGAGTTTGCAAACTGAAATGTTCAGCAAAAGTTTGCAATCACTGGAGAACGTCCCACCAAGTAACAACAGGACCACAGTTATCTTCTCCAGATTATGGAACAAGATATGTTTTTTAGCCAAGGTACCACTGTATACTAACATTTTTATATGACAGAAACTGTTCAATATTCATCCTTGAATGTCTAAGTCATTTCAGTGTACAATATGATCTCAATGTGCATCCATTGGCCATTTATTCTTATTGTATATAAATACCACATTTTCTTTATCCATTTTTCTCTTTACAGACACATAGGCCATTTTCAGGATTTAACTATTATGAATTGTACTGCTATAAACATGGGTATGCATACATCACTGTGGCGTGATGCTTTCAGCTCTTTGGGGAAGACACCTAGAAGGGGAATAGCTGGGTTAAATGGAATTTCTACTTTTAGTTTTTTTGAGTACTCTCCACACTGGTTTCCATAGTGGTATCAGTTTACAGTTCCACCAACAATTCAGAAATGTACCTTTTCCCTCACAGCCTCACAAGCATTTGTTATTGGTTGATGTCCTGATGGTAGTCACTCTTTCTAGACTGAGATGGAATCTCAGTGTTGTTTTCATTTGCATTTGTTGATTGGTCAGCAATGTTGAACATGTTTTCATGTATTTATTGGCTATTTATTCATGTTCATTTGAGAACTGTCTAATCATTTCAGATGCTCAGTTTATAATTGAGTCTTTAAATTTGAGGATCTATCTTTTTGAGTTCTTTATATATTCTATCTATTAATCTGTTGTATGAAGAATAGTTGGAAATTATTTTTCCCGTTCTGTAAATTGGCTTTTCCTCGTTTGCGGTTTCCATTGCTGCACAGAACCTCTTTAATTTGAACTGATCCCATTTGTTGATTCTTGGTATTACTTCTTGTACAACTGGGGTGTTGATCAGAAAGTCTTCCCTACATCTATACCTTCAAGAATTTTACCTATCTTGTCTTCCAGCACGTTAAGTGTTACTGTTCTGATGAGATTTTTGATTCCTTTTGATTTTAATCTAGTGAATGGTATATAATTGTTTTGGCCCAACTTCTGGCATGTAGATAGCCAGCTTTCCCAGTACCATTTATTGAAAGGCTGGCTTTCCTCCAGTGAACATACTGGGGTCCCTTGCCAAAAGTAACATAGCTGAGTGTTCCTGCAGTTGTTTGTATCATATGTTATGTTCCACTAATGCACAAGTCTGTTGTTTTCTTGTTCTTTGTCTTATCCCTGTAGCTTTGTATTATAACTTAAACTCTGGGATTTTGATGCCCCTTCCCTTCCCATTGTTGCCAGAGTTGCTTTTGCTATTCTAGATATCTTCTGGCTCCTTATGAATTTTAGGATTACTTTCTCCATTCCCATAAGGAATTTTATTGGTATATTGATTGGGATTACATTTAATGTATATAACTGTTGGGTATATTGTCATCTTGACCATATTGCTTCTGTCTGTCAAGCAACAGTGGCTATCTTTCCATTTTCTAATATCTTCTTCTGTCACCTTTTTCAGCCTACTATAGATTTCATTGTGGGTTTTTTTCACTTCCTTGATTAGGTTACTTCCTAAGTACTTCATTTTTCTTGATGCTATTGTGAAGGGTATTGTTTCCCTGATCTATCATGTGGTGAGTTGGTTGTTGGTGTGCAGGAACTCTACTGATTTTTGAGTGTTGACCTTCTATCCTGCTACGCAGCCAAATGTGGATATTATTTCCAGGAGTCTTTGGGTGGAGTTTTCTGGGTCTTCTATATAAAGACTCAAGCCATCATCAAATAATAATAATTTAGCTTCTTCTTCCCTATTTATAATCCTTTTATTTCTTTCTCTAGTCTTATTTTTCCAACTAAAATTTCTAGAGCCCTTTTGAACAGAAGTGATAGCAGACATTCTTGTTTTGTTCCTGATTTCAGTGGAAAAGATGTCATCTTATTTTCATTTAGTATGATCCTAGCTGTAGATTTTTCATAGATGATTTTTATTAGATTGAGGTAGACCATCTATTCTTATTTTCTACAGTATTGTTTATCATGAATATATATTGAATTTTGTCAAGTCATTTTTCTGTTTATTGAGATGATTATATGCATCGGTCCGTGTTTCTGTCTAAGGGTTATGTTACATTTATTGTTTTACATATTTTGAACCATTCCTGGATCTCTGAAATAAATTCTACTTGGTCATAAATATGATACTTATGATGATTTACTGCACTATGTTTGCCAATATCTTACTGAGTATTTTTGCATCTGTGTTCATTAAAGAGATTGGATGATATTTCTCTTTTTTTGATTGTGTCTTTTTCTGGTTTCAGAATTAGGGTAATATTTGTTTCAAAGGATGACTCTGGGAGTACTGCTTCCCTATCAATTTCATTAAAAAGTATTAGGAGTAGTGGAATTACAGCTTCTCTAAAGTTCTTGTATAATTTTGCAGAATTTGTCAGGATCTGGGCTTTCCTTAGTTTACACTTTTTTCTTAGACTACTCTTTAATTTCACTGACTAATATTGGCTTTTTCAGCATTTATAAATCTTCTTGGATCAGTTTTGGTAGTAAATGCATATCTAGGAATTTATTCATTTCACTTGAATTTTCCAACATTGTCAATAAGTCAAAAAGAATTAATATGCCTGGGTAAGCCACTAAGCAAAAGGAGGAAAAATGAAGAAATTAGCAACAGGAAAACAATGCAATGACAAGAATAAGTAAGTAACTCTTAGTAATAACTCTGAAAATAAATGACCACAATTCTCCATTCAAAAGACACAGATTGGCAGAATTGGTAAAACAAACAGACAGGTAAAAAACAATATGCAGTACACAAAAAAAAATATGCAGTACACAAGAAGCACAAGAAACACATTTAATTAAAAAAAAAAGACACTCATGGATAAAAATAAATTCAAAAAATACAAGACAATATTCCATGAAATGGGAACCCAAAAATATAACAGGTGTTACTATCATAATTTCAGACCAAGTAGGTTTCAAGCTAAGACTGATCAGAAAAGACAAGGAGGGTCACTACATTTTGGTTAAGTAAATAATTCAACAGAAAGAGATAGCAGTTACAAACATATTTGCACCAAATACAAGTGCATTCTATTTTATAGAACAAACACTAATGGACATGAAATATCAAATAAATAGTACAGTTTTAATAAGTGATCTCAAGGTCTCACTGTCATAAGTGGACAGAAGAAATAGACAAAAAAAAAAAACAGCAAAGAAATATCAGGGTTGAACCAAACCTTCTTACAAATGGATTTAGTAGCTATCTACAGAGTGTTTCATGAAACTACAACAGAAATACATTCTTCTCAGCAGCACATGGTACTTTCTCCACAATAGACTACCTATTAACCAATAAAGCATGCTCAAGTACATGCAAAAGAGTAAAAATTATCCCATGCATATTATCAGACAATAATGCACTGAAACTAGAAATCAATGGCAAAAGACACCACAGAAACTTTGCAAACACATAGACGTTAAATAATACCCACTTGAATAATCAGAGAGTCACAGATAAAACTGAATAAGAAATTCATTTCTAGAATCAAGTAACTAGAGAAAAGTAATAGAGAACATAATTGCTTATCATTAGCCATCAAAAAAATTGCTTTTCCTAAATTCTCTGTATTCATGAGACCGATTGCCTTAAATACGGATTCACTGACGTGATATAGTAGTATAGGACACTGGACAACCTATGGGATGTAATAAAAGAAGTCATAAGGGGGAAGTTCACAATACTGAATTTTCCAGAAGAAAAACAGAACTAGTTCAAATAAATAACTTTATGACTCACCTCAAATCCTACAAGAGCAACCCAAACTCAATGTGACCATGAGGAAGGAAATTACTAAAACCAAGGGCAGAAATGGATGAAATTGAGACTAAAGCATTAATACAAAGATCCAATAACTTAAAGAGGTTTTTTTAAAAAAATTATACAAAATAGACAAACTTTTAGCCAATCTTACCAAAATAAGGAAAAAAACACCCAAATATATGCAATCAGAAGTGAAAGAGATGAAATAACAATGAATTCTGCTGAAAGTCAGAAGAATATGTAAAACTATTTTGAGAACCTGTAATACAATATACAAAAAGATACAGAGGGAAATAATTAAATAAAAACTTTGTAAAAAATTAACAATTTAATTCAATTTGAAACCCAAAATATACTATCATGATGTATACAACAAAAGAGAGAAGGGCACTGCCTTGCTTTTGCACCTAAAATACAGGTTCTAAATTAAAGTCTGCTGAAATACATCAATTGGCAAACTTCCATTTCCTGAATGAACAGTTGGTCTCAAATTACAGTTACACCTGGAAATATGTCTACATTTAAACAAGCTACCCCATATAGATTTAAGACAGTTACTAAAAATGAATGGAGAACAAATAGGAATACATGGTGATAACCACCAGATAACTGATTTTCCTGAATTCTTTGTAGTCATGGGACTCATTGCCTTACTTTTTTTCTTTTTTTTTTTTTTTTTTTTTTTTTTTTTTTTTTTTTGCGGCACCAGGGATCAAACTCACAACCTCGCACCTGACAGACAGGAGCTTAAGCCACTGAGCCAAACACCTAGCTCTTCACTGGTTTAATTATCTGACATGAGAAGCAAAGCATTGAAATGAAATGACTTTTCTCCTGTTAAAAAAAGTTATATACATGGCCTATAGCAGGCACAGTAATACCCCTTTAAATACATTCTTGTCTTAATCCTAGAATCTGTGTATATATATTACATCACTAGGTGAATTAAAACTATAGATGAAATTAAAGTCTGCTAATCATCTGGCATTAAAATTGAGAGACAATTATGGGTTACTTGTGTAGGTGAGTCTAATCACAAGGACTTTTAAGCATGTGTGTTGGTTGATCCTTTGTCCCCCCAAGGACTCATAATTTGGATGGGGCTAAGTCTGACATTTGTGATTGGTTTGTTGTCTTGCACTGGGACTGGAGATTTGAGTGTTGCACCCACCCAGGGGTGAAGCCAAGATACAATGTAAGGGCAAAAGGAATGCGAGTATTCCCTCTCTTGCTCTTTTTCTCTCTTGCCAGTGTGCCATGCTGTTTGGCAGCTGCCATGAGTGTCTGCCCTGCCAAGCCATGCTGCCTTGGAGCCAACTGAGTATGGTCAGAAACTCCCAAGAACTGTAAGAAATAAACTTTTCCTTCCCTAATTTTGGGCATCAGGTATTTTGTCTCAGCAATGAGTGAAAAGTTAACTAAGACAGCATGGAAGTGGGTTAGAAGGAAAGGTAACATCAATGATTTGTCAGATGGACTTGACTTACACCAATAGTCTTTGAAGACTGAGGAACAGCCCAGAATCAAAAGAGTATGAGCATAAACTAAGATCTGGAAAGGCAAAGATGATTTTCTTCCAAGTGTACGGAATTAATTATATTTTTCTCAAAGTCTTGATTTTAGTCTAGTGAGGCCCATTTTGGATTTCTCAACTGCAAAACTATAAGATGATCTACACATATTTTTTAGGCATGAAAACCCGTGCCTTATGTTAAAGTACCCCTAGAACTCAAATATGTGGTTCATGTTAAATGAGTACTTTCAATAACACCAATGGACCCTGTTTTGAAAGGTATTATTCTTATTTCTATGTTCAAAAGAATTTTTTAGCTTTCTCTCATACCTGGAAAGAATGAATGGAATTTCTTTGCATATTTTACAACTTTAATGCCATTACCCCATCTGTTTGGTTTCCTATAACTGCTATTATTGAAACTGTGATTCAACACAATTTTAAACTGGTAATTGTTTCACAGTTAAAGATTTGGTTACTATGTTCTATTTCAATGCCTCTTCAGTGACTTTCAGCTGCACTTTGCATTCATCAGGCTACCCATGAAGAATTTTGACATCTTCATTACCTCTTTACTCTTTCCAGGCAAGAATTTAACCTCATCTAATATTCTCCAGGAGACGAGATATGCCATTACATTCATGCCATCTTTCTCTGGAAGACTCAAATAATACATGAATTCAAGACATGCAAGTACAAAGGATCACAGAAAAAGGGATAGAAGACGGTCCTGTTCAGCAAATAAGACTATGATTTCAACTAAATTCTGGGCATCATTTGATCAGTCACTGGCAACTCCATTTTTGAAACTGTCCAAAAAAAAAAAAAAAAAAAAACTTTTTTGATCTGCTTAGCATCCACAAAATTTCAGTTTTAGTTACAAATCGAGGATTTTACAGATTGTTTTGGAATCTGGGAACATTATACACCTCATGGATGAATCTAAATTCATTCTAATTATTCCAATGCAAATAATCCTAGCTTGAGTAAGAATGAAACAAAAGGTTTAAGAAATCTGTCAGAAGTAAAATATGACATACACTCCATTATAATTCAGTGGGTATTTAATGATATCCCAAAATTCATTCATTATAAAAGTGTTTGGTTTTATTTATTTATATCTTTGCTTTAATTAGTACAGGTTCATACAAAAATGATTATATTCACTGAAAGGAATAGGAATATGTATGCTTTAGTTTATTTTTTTTAATTTAGACAATAATAAAACCAAACAAACTAAAACAGAATAGAATCAATCCGAACAAAACAATGAATGTTGTACAGGACTTCAAAACATGGTAAAAGAAAATCAATTATGGCTACAATAATGCCTCTTGTTAACTTCAAAATAACTGCCCACACAATCAGGCATAATAAAATCAAACAAAATAGAACAGAATAAAACTAATCAAAACAACAAAAAAAATGAGAGTAATACAGGACTTCAAAACAAAACAACAGGAAAACAACAGTGGCTACTATAATGCCTCTTGTTATATTCTAAGTAGCTGCTGATATCATGAGGCATAATACAATTAAACAAAAGAAAATGCAGTAAAATCACTCAAAACAAAACAATGAAAGCAATGCAGAGTTTCAAAACAAGATAAGAGGAAATCAATGACTACCATAATATATTTTGTTATCTTTGAAATAGCTGTCCATGCCATCAAATATAATAAAATCAATCAAAACAAAACAAACTAAACAGAATAGCGGAAACAATGCAAGGCTTCAAACAATGGCCACTGCCTTTCCTTTTTAGGCATTTCCTCCCCTTTCACTTTCACAATATCTATTGTACATTTTGGATCACACTAACTCCTTTGGTTTTTTATACTAGGGAGACAACATGATGTTCACCCATGTGACTTTGAACCATTTCCTCGTGTGCGTGATCTCGAGTTGTATCCATTTATCTATAAGAGCCTTGAGGCTTTCATCCTTCCCCTGAAGCTTGAGCAGCTTTCCAATGCATAAAATGCTATATATTTCTTATCCATTCTGAAGTTTGTGAGCAAACTACCCCTACTTTTTTCTGGTTCCTTGTCACATAGAGCATTGTTCTCTCATTTTTGACTTTCAGTCTATTAATTTTCTTTCAAATTAAATGTGTTTCTTATCTATAGCATATTGATGGATCCTGTCTCCTGCTTACTCTGCCTGTGTTTCTTCTTATTGATGAATTGAGGCCATCTACATTAATGTTAATTGACAACATGCACTGGCTCATCTCCGCCATCCTATTTTCCTGCTGTTGACTGCTTGTTCATCCCCCCCATTCAATTGTTGGCCCCACTCGATGATACCCCTCTGCCACAAGTCCTGGAACCATTGTCATTTTTATCTCTTTCTAGAATGTCCTTCAGTATTCTTTGTAGAGTTAGTTTGGCGATCATGAATTCCTTCAGTTGCTCTTTGTCATGAAAGTATCGTTTCTCCATTGATTTTGAAAGTTTTGCAGGTTACATCTATTTGGATTGGAAGTTGTTTTCTTTCAGGACTTGAGACACTTCACTCCAGCCTCTTCTTGATTTGATGGTTTGTGTTGAGAAGTCTGCCACTGATTCTGATGGATTTTCATTTATAGGTGATCTATTTCTTTTCTCTAACAGCTTTTAATAGTCTGTTCTTGTGTTGAGTTTCTGGGATCTTTATTATATGTCTGGGTGTAGATTTATTTTGGTCTTGGCTAGCTGGAGTCCTATATACCTCACTTATCTATGTCACATCCTTTTCCCATGTTTGGGAAGTTTTCTACTATTACTTCTGTAAATAGGCTTTTTATTTCATTTGAATCGACCCCTCCTTTTTCACTGACACCTATTATTCTTAAGTTATTTTTCTTTGCATTGTCTTGCAGTTGTTGAATTATTATTTTGTGATTCCTTGTTATTTTTAAGAGATCTTTCCTTTTGTGACCACAAGCTGCAAATCTGTTTTCAAGGGATGAAAGTCTATCTTTGGTTTCTTTCAAGTGGTTTTGCCAGCTTTTAGTGGAGATTTTAATTTCCTAGCTATCTCTTTGAATCTGTTTCATGTCTTCTGTATCTTTTTATATTGTTCATTCAAGGTTTCCCTCATTTTCCTATGCTCCTCTATTATTTTATCTATGTCTTCTTTACAGGTCCTTCACAATTCTGTTACTATGTTTTTCATTTCTTCTTTTACCTGAGATAGTACTTCTGTTCTAATGTCTTTCATAGTCTTATGAAGTTGTTTCTTTACTTCAGTTGCCATCACTTGAGAAAATTCAGGTTTGCGACCCCCGATCTCTTTTGTGTTTATATCTCCTGGAGTTGCTTTGTTTGGGTTGGAGGCCGGAGACTACCTTTTCTTCTTTGTCTTGACACTTTAATGGGTTCTTCTGCACAAGTGGATAGTGGAGTCCCAGGCATTTCCCACATTGGCTACAATTTCTCCTAAAAATGACTGGTTCTCCTGGCCAGTGCTGGCTACTGGTATCTGATGGTGGCCATTGGGTGTGCTGGTGTGGGACTGGCTCCTGGTTTTCCCAGCCTGCACTGCTACCAGTGGTGGGAAGCCTCCCCAATGGCAGCTGGAGTGCCCACAGTGGTGGGGCTGGCTGCTGCCTCTAGACCTGAGCTGGTTATTAGCTTGGAGCTTCCCCAACATTGGCGGTTGGAGTGTGCTTTCTTTTCGGGGGGGAGTACCAGGGATTGAACTCAGGACCTCATGTTTGCCAGGCAGGCGCTTGTGCTGCTGGGCTAAATCCCTGGCCCCTTTTTGATTTTTATATTGGAGGTTAAACACAAGGGCTCCATACTGAGTTACATTTTCTACCTATTTTTTTTTTTGAGACAAGTTGTCATTATGATATTGTTGCCCAGAGTAGACTAAACATTGTCATCCACCTATGTCAGCCTCCCAGCATGTTGGGGTTACAGGAATGCACCATTACTTCAAGAATACTCGCTATCAGTGTTTTAGCAGACTCTGATAATGCCTGCTGTTGTTGCACCCTGTGACAGTTATAAGTTGCCCACAGTTCTTTTGTGGCACCATGTGCTTTGACAACACTCTACTCAACACAGACTGAAAGTAACTGGCCCCATACTATGTTCTTCTGCAAATGGATAGTCTCTTGATACTCTCTGAATTTAGCAAAAAATTATTTACACCTTTTGCCATGAAAGAAGCACTTCACAGAAATTATATGACCATGAAACTTCCTTTTCCGATAGAAATGTGATCTACAGAATAGAGACAACTCTAGGTACTCTTGCATATCTCACCTATATGAGGAGTTAACTTCCAACTTCCTCTGTCATCAGTCCTGCCCACAGTGTGATATTGTTGAGTGATGTCATCCATTCCCAAATCTCTTGGACACTTGCCAATCCTCTGAGATAACATGAGTGAATAGAAAATGTAGGTTTATATACTGTGAAGATGACTGTGTCACCATCACCCATGATGATATTCACTAGAAGACTGATGACTTTCATCCCTCAAGGAGAATTTTCCTGAAAATGAAAGATGTCTAAGGGTTAGGACAAATGACTAAACTTTAGGAAAATCATATTGTGCCTAAACTTGAAGAATCTTGGGTCACTGAAAATGATTTGGGCTTCTGACCTGGACAATAGTATCAAAAATTACCTATCCAAGTTTTCCCACTGTGGGGATAAAAACAACTAGCAATTTCTGGCCTCAGAATCATGAAAGAGAGAAGTCAGTCATTCAGTCTGTTTATATACTAAAACCAAAATATAAGACCTCAACAATATAGTTATGACAGGTTTGATATTGAAATATTATATTTTCAGATTTTATGAATAATAAATGCAAAAGATGTTTGTAAAAAAATGAAGTCCCCTTAAATTCATAATTTGTTTCCTTAATACTCTCATCAAGTGGACATGTTCCAAGAATTGCCCATCCCCAAGGAAATTCAAGGCATAATTGTAAAGGAGTAGCCTCATTGCAGCAATAATATTAATGAAAAGCAGATAATCATGCTTGAGTGATGACATGGACTGATTTCCTTTCAGATAATGCACATTAACAATCAGCAGGCATTTGACCACCTAAATAATCATTCTAATTTCCTGCTTTCATTTTGGAAATAATACTGTAGAGGATAAGACTCTCATTTGATGATTGAACATTATAAAATAGGCCAGTGATAATAGGTCTAGGTGTACAAATTTACTCTTTCTCAAGAATGTTAGTTAATGACTTCTATTAAGTATTATATCTTTATGGGATTGACTTTTCTCGTATGACCTTTAAATGCAACTTAGATAAACACAGAAATCTGAAACTTGCATTGTTCTTTAATTCAATTTCTTCATATTTGCATGGGAATCTATGTAGAAAAAATTTTATCTATATTGTGTGCATGTTTAAAATTAATGCTATTCAAAATATTACTAATATATCATTAAACTCATATTACATTTTAGGAAATAAGTAAAATCTAGGGGAAATAAACTTTAATTTCTGTAGCCTAATCTGAATTAGCTTTCAGAATTTCATATTTATTTTTGCAAATAAAATGTCTATTAAGTGTACTATGTTTTTTCTATAAATTTAAAATTATAAAATATTTATCACTTATTAATTTTCAAAATTGCTATAAAACTTGTTATGTAATATATCATTTTTAGAGCTGATGACCAATATTTTTCTATAATAACATGGCTCACAAAAATGACAGCTATGACATACTACCAACATCTTAGGGGTTCATTACAGTGGCGATTTTTCAGAGTAGGAGATGAGGTATAAAGATAAAAGATAGCATGAAATGAGAAGAAAATAGCCTCATAATTTGTTTTGATACATAGTTCCTTAATGGGAAATATTTTTCACACCACTTCCCTGGTATGATGAGTATGAGAATGTGCTATTAACTTCTTCTTGGGGATACTGACCTCTAAAATTTTACTGTTTTAAAGTGTCCTGTTAATTAAATAGGCAAAAGCTGCATACTTGATACTTTATGATTTTCTTAAATTGTAGGTGTAATTTCTTAGAATGAATTTCTATAAGTTAAAATTTTTGATTAAAAATAAAAGCTTTTGCTCTTCTTTTTTGAATTAATTATAATGTCTTTTCTATAGTTTAATGAATAAATTAATATCTGATAACTATGCGGAGGTAGGTATTATCATTTATTTTATAATTTTCTAAATTTGTAGGTAAACTGGCAGCTTGGGAAAGTTTATAACTCTTTAATCACAACTGCTATTAGGAAAAACATATGATTTTCTCATAAATGAGAAAACGCATAGCATTCTTTATAATAAAATGTTGGTTAAAAATAAGAATAAAATGGTTCTGTCTGTATGGATGCCTGTAGTACTCCATGGGAATCATGAGTGACTTGGGATAAATGCCGGACCTGGAGCTTCTGTTCATCATATAGAGGCTACAGTGAAAGAGTTTGCCTGAAAGTGAAGTCAACACAAAATGCTAAATTCGGGAAAATATTGAGCAAAAGTTCTTATACCCATATTATTTGAAAACAAAGTAAATAACCAAAAAATATCACAAATTGTGAATATAATCATTTTGTTTCCATCACCTTTAACTGGATTTTGTCACTCTGAGGGAAACAAATTCTCACTGAAGCTCATAATGAAAAGCTATGCTTTGTGGACCGCCCACTTGATATCCCTTCTGTATCTCCCAGACAGAAGCTTTCTTCCTCTCAATAAATACATTCTGCTCTTAACCTCCATTGTTCCTAAAATTCTTTCTTCAATTTTAGAGAACACAAACTCCTACCAGACATCTAGTAGGTTGGGAGATTCATTCTCCTGTATCAACTGAAGGTCTTTTACCAAGATCATTGGATGGAGGTGAGAGTTTGCTTTTGTTTCATAGACTCCGGACTGGCATTCACTTAGGTAGCAAACTTTTATGCTTCAAATTCTTGTCTTTGCCCATTGCTTATAATTACTTGCAATAATTGCTTGTCATTTGCTCATTGTTTATAATTGCCTTGTCTCTTACATAGTTTTGTTAAAATAATGATGAATCTAAGTTAAAACATGGGAAGGTTCTAAGGTTATGATAGTTCTTTAATGGGAAATTTTTAAAAGATGTATTAATCTGCTTTTCATATGTTATCAAAAATTCAGAGATAATTATAATTAAAGTTAGAGGGATTTATGACAAAATATCAGACTCCATTAATAAAGGGAACTAAGAACCAATCAGTTACAATTACTATACATTAGAAACAGTTTCTAAACTTTCCTGTCAGCTCTAAAGCTAATGCTTTGATTATACATGCCTTGGTATACATACTTTGATTATACATGCTTTGATTAAAATTTGTTCCCACCTAAAGGATGCCAAAATTCAAGTAATAATACAGATAAAACCCATAACAAATATACTAAATTCCTTTTAGATTCCTTTTACTAGGGTTGATCCACCAAATATTGTCCAGAGTAAAGGTTATATGACACATATCAAGCCCTTAACTAACTATGCTTAACAGACCTTACATGACACCATAGCTGATCTCTCTCCTAAATAAAGATGTAAAATTAATGAGACAGACTGTCCTCCAAAATCAGATGGCATTAGATGTTCTAACAGTAGCACAGGGTGGGGGGAGGGTACTTGTGCAACTGTAAAAACTGAATGTTGTGTGTGCATTCCTGACCCCCTGATAATATCTCACTAGCTGTTCAAGATATTACATGAAAAATCAATAACATGTCAGACTCTAAAATTCCCTGGACCATATCCTTATCTTCCTCATGAGAAGCCATTACTAGCTCCTCTTGGTGGAAATCTTTGTTAACTATACTCATAATTATCCAGTTGATTCTATTATTTGGCTCATGTATGCTTAATTGCTTCTTTGGCTTTGTCTCCTCCAGACTTAAATCTGTACATTCACCCAAGATGAAAATGCCTGATGTCTACTGAGGGCCTTTAGATATTCCCTGTGTAGAGTATCTCTGACTGCCATTCAGCACCTATGACCCCCTTCAGCCTGTAGAAGCCAGATTGGTCATCGCCCACTTCTCCCTCATGGCAGTTCAGTTTGGGGTACTTCTTCAGAGCAGGGAATGTTATAGCCAACTGAGTTAACAATAAATATTATAGGTAGTCAGATAGGGCTAGGCCTTTGAAGGAGCCAGTGCAGAAAACCAGATTTCTTGTAACCTTGGAGGAGACAAACAACTCCTGCTGTTGGCCAGACCTCAGGACAAAAGATCAAATGACTGCAACCACACCCTAACTATAAGCATCAGGGATTGATATTCTAAACAGGTATGGATCACATTGAGGAAGCCAGGAGTCACTTTCCTAAGCCCCTACAGTCAAAGGCCCTGTTCTGTATTCTTGCCCACTTGCTGCATGACTTGCCTACCCATTTGATCCTGACTTAATCAACTTTACCTGAGTAATTACATTTGTAATCTTATTGGTTGACCAAAGTTCTGTCTCACCTCATGCCCACCTTCCATGTGAGTTCCCATTTTGCCCCATCTTGGACCTGCCTCACCTCGTGGTTTTGCTCTGTAAAAATCCCTATCAAAGACAGTCTTTGGTAACTCACTAGGGCCCTCTACTGTGTCTGTCTCAGACAGAAGCTTTCTTTCTCTCAGTAAATATATTCTGCTCTTAAAAAAAAAAATAGTTAGCTCTGTGTCAGGTCTAAAGATATCATATTACTTCAAAGCCTGATGGCATCATAAGTACTAGGTGAGGCAGCCTGACCTTTCTAATGTCATTTCTGATAGGAGAGGAAAGGGACATGTGGACAGTGCTCCCTGTGGGGTGCATGATTCAGGAAATACGTTTCCACTTATAGATCTTTTACCTGCATCAAGCCAAGACATTTCTTGTCTTTCAGCGAACACAGTATAACTCACATGCACCAATGTCAACATGGTTCCTATTTTTCTTACAAATGCAATAAACATTTTAGTGACTTAATTTTTTCTTTACTGCTTAATATTTGAGGCATGTCTGATCCCAGAATCACTATGATCTAATTTTTAGGTTTTTATTTATTTTATTAATTTATTTTAATTGGTACATGCTTCCTGTACATAATGAATATATTCATTGTGAGGATTGAAAAATACACATAACACATCATAATTCTTTTCTTAGTCATTTTCTCTTCTCCCCCCTCCTTTCCCTCCATGCATGTCTTAGTCCCCCACTTCCTTCTCACAGTAGTTCTGCCTCCCTCTTTCTTATTGTCTCTCTTTTATTTTGAAGATTTGGTCTTCCACAAATAGCAGACTTTTTAGATAAGTAACTGTCCACACAGAAATCACTTATTCAAACAACAATCAAAAAGATGTTTCATTTTAAAATATCCCCTAAGAAAATATATTTAAATATCTAAATATATTATTTTTTAAACTTCTAAAATTTGACACTTAGATTTGAAGACATCCTTCTTTTTCTCCTTGTTTTGTTGACGCTTTCACTATAACATCTTGATACAGTTTCCAAGTTAATTTCCAAAACTTCCTCTCTGTCTTCTGTAATCTGCATCTTTCATCGCAATGTAACATTATTTTAGTTACATACTCTGACTTTCTAGGCATGTCTGCTGAAGATCATTTTTTATATTGAATTGAAATTCCCAGCGTGACAGAAAAGTAAACTATGGGGTAATTTTTAACATTACTGCTCTTTAATGCATTTTAAAAACCTAAATCTGAAGAAGGTATGAGAAAAATTATTGCTGCATTTTTTTCTTTTAGTATGGGTTGTTAGCTTTTTTTCACAATTTTTAGCATTTAAACTTTAGAACTGGGTAAAATTTTGTGAGAAGTAAAAGCAAGGTTGATCAATTCTGTGTACAGATTTCCAGATGGGAGTCTGTGTTGCTTAGGCTAAATAATTTTTAAAATGCTTTAATAGATATGTAGTTAATTAATACACTGCTTTCTGTATAAGGAGATTTGAATGGAATGCACTTCCTATTTCTCACTGATTATACCTGGATACCTTGTCTTTGCATACAGAGATGAACATACGTGCCTTAGCACAGTTATCTCAAATGAGATTTATTTATGTTGGTACTACAGTTCATATAACAGTAAAAATTCTGATTCTTTCATTACACTAATTGTTTCCTTGTCAGTCAAAATATCCGAAGATAATAATATGAAATATGAAGTCAGAAGCAATCTTGAAGGGCACTCATTAAAAATGGCTTTCCTCCACTATTCATAATGACTATGCTTATTTCAGTTATTAGTTTTGTTATTAGGATAGCTATAGACAGACATACGAGGGTTACAAAGGATATTAGAAGAGATATTGAGATGAGAAAAAGGTGTCAAATCCAGAAGTTCGTTAAAAAGTTTTCTTCTTTTGATGTTCTTTTTTATGATATTGCTAAAGTCTAAGTTTCTAAGTTTTAAGGGTCCTGATTTGTTTCTAATTAGAGAATAAGCACTAGAATTCTGGGAAAGTTAAATCTATAAAATATTTATGAAAAAAGAGCACGTGGACAAATAGCTTTAAAGTATGAAAGAATTTTAATGGAAGGCAAGAAAGATTTCTAAATGTAAAAACAGGATAAATTTTAAACAATTTAGATGAATACTGTTAGAAAAATATACCTAGAAGATCAGTTTTCTGAAGACAGCAGTTATTTCTAGTCATGTTTATATTCATTATGTGTAGTCCAGTGCTGACAAGTAATAGCTGTTCAATAAACAATCCCTAAAATAATTAAATCTGTGTAGCTTATGTGGGTTAATCTGAGTTTTCATTCCTCTGTGAATAAGTTTCAGAGAAAGAAACAACTTGAATTTTGTGAGAAAGCTGAGCTTTGAATAAATATTCATTTCAGCAACTTTGGACTGATCTCGGACCTCTTATATCCCGGGTGGCATTCCCACTATGCTTGGAATGTCATAGAAACTTAAAAAAATGTGGACTGGGGATTTAGCTCAGTGGCATAAGCGCCTGCCTGGCAAGCATGAGGTCATGAGTTTGACCCCCAGTACCAAATAAAATAAAATAAAATAAAATAAAATAAAAACCGGAAATGTCTTTTTCTTGAACTTCATTAGGTGTCAAAAGATGTTGCTTTCATAAGCACTATAGAAACCATCTGAATTAGTTTATTTTACTTGCTTTTTCTCAACAGTCACTTTCAAGCTCACTATATGTAGTCCAGGATTAGAGTCCTCCAACATTTGCCATGTGTATAGTTACAAGGCAAACCTCAGTTAAAATTCTTTACAGTAAAATACCTTTTACCTCGTATCACACAAAATTCAGCAGATGCTATAAAATATAACAGACTCTTAAAAATGACTACTCTTATTGATCTTTTTAATTCATTGCAGTATTTTTAATAAACCCTGATCATTCCTTCTAAGTATCTCAAGATTAAGAAGTTCATGCATTTGCAATGAAAAGGAGAAACAAGACTAAATAAACAATGCAATCAAAAGACAAACTGTATGTTTAAATTTAAAAAAAATTATCAAGTATAAAGATGCATTGCTACCAATTCCCCTCAAAATACTTCCCCTTGCTGGGGATTTACCACAGTGGCTTAAGCACCTGCCTGGCAGGCACAAGGTTGTGAGTTTGATCCCCAGCACCAAAAATAAGAAAAAAGAAAAATACTTCCACTTGCTTGAAGCACACTTATCTCATGGTTCTGAAACAGTTGTGAAAATCTTCTTTCTTGTCTTTACGTGTGCTGCCTCTGCATGCTGAATAAATTCAAAGCATCCCCTTTTCATGATAATTTTGACTTTAGGAAAGAACCAGAAGTTGCTAAGTGCCAGATCCAGAAAATAAGGTGGAAGAGAATACAGTGTAATAATGCAGTAAACATGTTCAGTCCATGCAGGACATCAACACAACCACAATAGCATAACTAAAGACACTGGCAAAGAAGGACTTCTAGAACTGCTTCAAGAAGTGGGAGGAAGGATGGAGCAAGTGTGTTAGAAATGAGGAAACAAGCCGGGCGTGGTGGCGCACGCCTTTAATCCCAGCACTCAGGAGGCTGAGGTAGGAGGAGCGTTGTGAGTTGGAGGCCGGCTTGGGCTACAACGCGAGCGCAAGGCCGGCCTGAGCTACACAGTGCGACCCTGCCTCAAAAAAAAATCAGGGCCGGGCGTTTGGCTCAGTGGATTACGTGCCTGTCAGGCAGGTGCGAAGTTGAGAGTTCAATCCCCGGTGCTGCAAAACAAACAAACAAACAAAAAAAAAGGAAATGAGGAAAAATATTTCGAGAAGCATTAATAGGAATGTATCTGTTTCTGTAAAGTTCTATTTTTAATTTAAACATTCATTTTATCTTTTGATCACACCTGCTACATTAAGTGAAATGAGCAAAATCACACAAAGATACATAGTTGATGTAGAATTGTTCCTCTGTTCTCTATATCTAATTAAAGTTCTCTTCAAATTCTTGATTATAATAAAATCTCCAGATTTTCTTATAGATAAGATAAATATAACAATTATAAATATTTATATACTATATGCTAACTGCTGTGAATTATGAAAATAAAATAATAACGATTAAATTGGGTTATGTGTCTGAAATACAATTCATAACTTGAAGTACAATCTTCTACTAGTAAAATCCAAATCTCAAAAAAAAAAAAAAAAAAGAGTGGTGGCTGTATGTTTTATTCTACAATAATTAAAGGGTCATAAATTACATGATTAAGTGTGTTTCAGAAGCAGGACAATCCCATTAGAAAAAAGGATGAAACCCATAATGCTAATCCCTTCAAGTACAAAAGTATTCTAGGGTTACAGGCAGCTAAGTTAGTAATATTATAGGCAGCCAGAGATGGGGCCTCAAAGGAGCCAGTGCAGAAGTTCAGATATCTTGTGACCTCTAAGGAGACAGGCGTCTCCTGCTGTGGACCAGATCTCAAGACAAAAGGCAAAGCAAATACAACTGCATCCTAAGGATTCATAGTCCAAATAGTTCTCTATCACCCTGAGGAAGTCAGGAGTCAGCATCCTACCTCCCTACAGGAAGAGTCACTGCTGTTAAAAATTCCTGCTTCTTATGTGAATTGCTTCCCCATTTGTCCTTGATTTAATCAATTTTACCTGAACAGTTAATCTTACTGGCTGACCACGGTTCTGTCGCACCTTATGCCCACCTTGCGAGTTCCCATTTTTCCCCACCTTGGACCCATCTAACCTTGTGATTTTAATCTATAAAAGTCCCTAGAAAAGACAGAGTTTCTAGCAACCAGCCTGGGACCCCTTCTGTCCCTCAGACAGATGCTTTCTTTCTTTCAATAAATATATTCTGCTCTTAACCTCCGTTGTTCGTAAAATTTATTCTTTGATTTTAGGGAACTTGAACTTGGACATACAGTAGGTTGGGCGTTTCATTCCCCTATATCACTAGTATGTTCTACTACATATTCCAGGATGGCATAGTTTTTAAATTGCATGGAAGAAGATGATATTTATTTCTGTTATTTACAAGGGTAATTCTTAAAAGTTTTCTATAGAATAGAATTTGGGTATCCAAAGTTTTCAGTATTACAAGCAGTATTCATATCAAAGTAATCATCATAATCAAACTTGTTTCATGTTGAAGTAAAACATATACATAATGTAATCCATAGACTCTAATAAAATAGATAAATGGGTTTTAGCACATGTTTTTACCCATTTAACCAACACACTGGGCAAGATCTAGAATATTTTCATCCTATGACATATTAATATTTTCTCCCACTTCATAAGATTTCCCTTCACTGTCAATTGCTTAAATTTTTCCTATACATAAGCCTTTTATTTTGAGGTAGCCCCATTTGCCAATTTTTGCTTTAATTGCCTGTACTTTGAAAGTTATACCTCATAAGTAATTGCCAAAACCAATATCATTAATTTTTCCATCTATTTTTACTGCCTGAGTTTTACATATTAGGTTTAAATATTTAGTCTGTTTTGAATTGCTTTTTGTGGTTGGAGTAAGGTAGCAATCAAATTTCATTCTTTTGCATATGGGTATCGCATTTTACTGACAGTAACTTTTGAAGACAGTAAATACCCTTTTTCAAGTGTGTTTTAGCACACTTGTTTGAGTAAATGCATGCGTGGGTTTTTTTCTGAGCCTTCCACTATATATGTGTGTCATTTTTTTATTATTCTGGGATAAATACAAAAAGTGAAATCATTGGGCTAATGTTTAGATAAATATTTACTTGTCTATTTTTTGCTGAAACCACCAAACTCTTTCTAAATATGTTGTTTCATTTTACATTTCCTCCAACAACAAATAAGAAATCCAGCTTTCCTGCATCTTTGTCAACATTTACCGTTTTATATTTTTCTGTTATCTTAAATGAAAAGATGTATCGTGAAATCATATAACTTTAATTTGTATTTTCCTAATGGCTATTTTTGAATATTTTTTATGTGTCTGTTTGACATATGTCAATACTCTTCAGTAAAATCTTTCGTCATACATTTTACCCATTTTTTATTCTGATTTTTTAAATTACATTTTTCAAATATTCTACATAGAAATCCTCTTTTCAATATGTCATTAGAATACTTTTTCAGTCTATAGCTTCTCTTTTTATGTTCTCAACAGGCTCATTTGCAGAACAATTTAAAAAATATTTCATGAGTAACCGTTTATAGATTCTGAATCATGTTGTCATTTTAATAACTTTGATAATCTCTGCAGTTTTTTGTACAAATATTTTTCCAAAAAATTTATAGTTTTTAAATTGTACATTGTATTTTCTGTAACTTGTGGTTATTTTCACTTGAGGTTTTTTTTATTTTTGTCTCATTTTCATTGTTAATTTTAATTCTGGTAGTTCCATGTACTCCTTTAGTTCTTTCTTTAAATTATTAATATTTTAGCTAACCAATTATAGAAAGTAACTTTGTTTAATCTTACTAGTTCATTATGCATGATCTTATATATTTTCTTTATTTTCCTATATGGTGAATAAAACCATACTGAATTTGAAATATTTCATTAGCTCTCACCTTTTGTGAAAACAGGAACTTTGTATTTGGTTGGATTTGACATGTAAATATAGGATTAAGAATTTGTGTTTTTTTTTTCCAGAAGGATATTTTCTCTAAATTTCATAGAATGAACTTATACAGCTTCATATTACAAGTTCTAGTATGGATGTTGGGTTTATCCAGCCTTATAAAAGCAAATTTTAGCAAAGTGTTCCTTTCTCCTTTACTTTTTGAAGGAGTTTCTATAGAATTAACATTTCTTCTATGATACTTTATATAGTTTGCCATTAAAATTTTCCAGGCTTGAAAGTATTATTACAGACACTTGTCTCGTTTCTTCGTATTTCAACTACATATGATATATATTTATTCAGAATCTGTCTTTCTTCTTCTGTTAGTTTTGTATACCTTTACAACATTTCTCCATTTTACCAAATTTCTCAAGCTTCTTGACAACAAGTTTTAATATTTCCTTATTATTTTTCTTAAATATATGTACGAAGTCATGAATGATTTTTTATGCTACATGAAGTTGATATTTGTTTTACTGCTCTTTCTATTTTTATTCCTTGTAGATGGTAATCTTTGTTCACTTTCTGTGTTTCCTATCTGCCTTTTTTTAATGAATTCATTAATATTTTAAAATTTCTTTTGTTTTTTAATTTGGTTTTATTTTAGTTTTTTGTTCATATTCCAAAACGTTTCTCTGATCACCAATTTTAAATATCTTTCTTTGTAATATAAGACTTTTATTTAGTAATTGCCTGATAAGAACTGCCTTAGCTTTATAAGTTGATGTGTTTTACACTCATTGCTTCCTAATCTGGACTATTACATTGTAGCTCAAAGAATTACTTTTCCTATATGTAATTTAGATTTGCTACTTAAAAACACTTTGGAATTTTCTATTTATCTGATTGTTTGGTTTTTTACTTATTTCTACTTCAGTTAAAGGACATATTTCAATGCACATATTATTTCAATTACTCGGAATTCATTAAGGCTTATTTAATAACCGGCAATGTAATCAATCTTCATAAATGCTTAATATGCTCATGAATAAAAAAACTCCTTTTGTCATTACTGCAAGATGTCAATATATGTCAGTTATGCCAAGTTGATTAATAAGTTTGATTTCAGTAGTATACCTTCATAGTGATTTTAATCATTGCTAAAATACAATTTAGATACACAAACATAAACAATTTTTAACATAAAGTTTGATTTTGAGAAATATATACAGCCAAATGATTACTGCCACAATTAAGATATAGAATGTTTATAAGATTTAAATTTCTTTCCCCATGTCCTGTTGCAAAGAATCCACTCATTTGATAACTTTAGGAAATCATCTGTTCTATACTTCTTTAGGTTAGTTTGTCTTTTTTTAGAATTTCAAATTAATGTTGGATTTTTCTTCTTCAGCTTTCATTTTTAATATAAATCTATGTTGTATTTTATATGCATTAGTAATCCACTTAATTATTGAATATTCTACTAAATGAATATCATGGTGTGTTTTTTCATTTAACTTTTGAGTTTTTTCTCCTTAGGGATATTTTTGCATTAAAGTGTGATGAAGTTATAAATTAAGCTTTGTTTAGAAATGAAAAGCATTTTTTTTTGCTTCAACAGTGTGGTATGGAATTGCTAGGTAACTGAAATGAGTATCTTTAAATTTGTAAGTAATAAATTACAGTTTCTTTTTGAATTAGTATAGGATAATTTTATTAAAAGAAAATTTTGCACACAGTTGTTCAATAAGCAGCTATTATGCACATGTGACTATTTTGTTTTAATTTTAATTTATTAAAAATTATATACTATACACATGTATTAGCATTTAAAAAAACTCTTCAAGTTTCTTTGAAAAATAAAGTAAGACAACTGCAAAAATTAAATAAATTAATAAATTTATAATCGAATTTCTTAGTGAAATTAGAAATTTTGTGTTCAATAATCACAGGATTCTAGTGTGACTATATTGGACAGGAAAAATTATTGGTGGAAATTGCATTGAGTATTGAATGTGTATGTTACTAGGTCCTAGAGGGATATTGAGAGTGGGAAAAAAACAGCCCTGGAAAGATTTCCTTTTTCCCTCCTGAGATCAAAGTCTGAACATTAATTAAACTATTTCTATGAATGCACACATTCAAATTATTTCAGTCAACAAAACAGCAAATTTTGAGTTATTAAAAACTAAGTTTGGGGCCAGGGATATAGCTCAGAGACATAAGTGCCTGCCTAGTAAGCCCAAGGTCATGAATTTGATCCCTGATACCAAAAACAAAACAAAAAAAAAAAAAAAAGAAAGAAAACTAAGTCTTCACTAAATAAAGGCTAGTAATCATATTTAATCCACATTATGAATTTAGTAGTGGTCTTTATAGGGGGTTTTCAACACACAGAAATTGGTCTATAGTGTGTTAAACACATCATGGTCTTCCAGTTGCACCTTCCATCCTGATCACGGTGACACTGACCAAAAGGACAAAGGGAGTTCCATCGCCTTCTCAGGCTCCTGCTTTCCTTTACATTTATGAAACATACTTAAAGGTTTTACCAATTTTTGTTGTATTCTAAAACCGATCAGAGAGAACCGAATGAGTGTGAAGGGGTGAAAACTGGATCTCTCTCATTTTTCTTCAGATTTTTCTCAGACAAAATCGTCTCATGGTCATTCTAAGAATCTGAGATTTCATTTGAATAGTTGATTTATGTGTCATATTTATTTTACACACATTTTGGATTCTGCTGGTTGGGTTCATATCTAAGCTACTTCCTAGCTATGAGAACTAGAGCAAGTAATGTAAATTCCCCTTAATTCCTTTATGAATAATAGATATTGAAATATTTCCCATATATGGGCAAGATTATGACAACTAAGAGATTTACACATGCTCAATACATAGAAATATGTACCCTGCATAATAATAATATCAATTAAACTACCAAGAAGCATTTTGTTAATGTTTTTATTATTTCAGATGCTTCATTATAAAGATATGAATAATATAGCGCTTCCTTGTTCTAAATATTACATAATATGTTATGCTTCGTATAGTATACTGCATAAATGAATGATTAAGAATATATTAATATCTTATCAATGTCAAGTATTTAACTATTTGTTGCTATGTAAAATGCACTACAAAATTGGTGGTAACGCCTAACATGTGCTGAGCATAAACCATCAATTGTGTGAATACTGACTTCATACTGTAACTCCAGATAGAGGATAGTTCCATACCTGAGTGACAAAGACCACTGCCGTGTATTAAGAAGATCAATATTTATTGCTTTGTAGATATTGTAAAAATTAGAATTCAGAATAAAGAAACTTGGATTAGATTGTACTTCCCAAGTTATCTTAACTGTTTGGATTTTCTCAAACTAAACAAGGTTTGCATGCACATGTATCTATTTTTCAAGCCTAATACATCACAACAAAATCATTCCCAAACACAGAATTGTTTCTAGTCTAAATTCTGGCAGCTACATGCTCACAACCAAAGCCATCAGTGAGGCAATTTTATCTAAGTGGAATAAAAAATACCCTGTTTATTACCAAGCTAACCTTAGTGAATTCATTAGTATTTATAGTAACTCCATTATTTTTCCACACACAAAATAACTTGGTCATGCTTATTCTTTGAATATTTTGCCTACATAATAATTCTTTGTTTCCTTGAATTTATTCTCATAAACCGGAAATGGAATTCTCTCAGAGCAGAACTTCATGGGCTGAATTCCTAATAGACAGACACAAGAAGTTCATGAGTAAATTTGTCAGGGCCTACAACAGGTTCATGTTTATGTAGGAATTTCAATGTTTGGGTTAGTGCTGATGATACGCGTTATTGACTATTAAGCACCAACTAGGGAGAAAAATCATCTTGACGTAGTTTAATAATGGGTATGATTAAAAAGCAGAAGTTTCCAGAAATTATTCCTCAGCACTTCAAAGTAAATATTTTAAATTACAGAAGAGATGTAAATTCAGTTTTCCATTTTACTCATTGCAGCTGGCCTTGGACATTTCAGGAGTAAAGGCTTAAATCATTTCATGATAATAGCTAAGTGTCCCTGAGTAAATATCTACAGCCAGGTGAATTGCATACCATAGGTAATGCTTTATTTTCCCCATATCTTGAGCCGTGTGTGTGGACTTGTCCATGTTCTCCAAAGTAATTGTACAAAGATATTATTCCTTTGTGAAATGTTATGTTATTCTCAATGGTAAGTTAACAACAAGTTAACTTTTGCAGTGGGTTTAATGCTTAGATTTACTAGAATACCTGATAGTAAAATGATCACTAACATAAACTAGATATCATTTTTAAGACGTCACTAAAAAGGAGACTGTCACTGATATCTATTGAATTTACCCCTCCAAAATTTTTGGATTTAATTTTAATATTTGTTTAGGGCTCAATTTCATATTGTAGATATTGCTTCCCATCAAACCAAACACTCTTTCTTCCAGCTGGTGACGTATATTTGCATATACCTAAGGCTCTTTTTCAGGATTTTTCCTTAAAAAGAGGAAAACACCTCACCCCAAATTATGTGCAGTTCCTGGCCTCAGCCTCATCTAGTAACTATTTTACCTCAGCTCAGCCAGCTGCTTCTCTCAGCAGAGAGATTCTGTTCCCTTGAGGACCAATAAAGCTATTTGGGAATTATTTTATTTATTCATTTATTTATTTATGTGGCACTGGGGATCAAACTCACAACCTTGTGCCTGCCAGACAGGCACGTAAACCACTAAGCCAAACTCCCATCCCTAGTTTTTTGAGGCAGTGTCGCACTATGTAGCTCAGGCCGGCCTTGTGCTCCTGCTGTAGCTCAAACTGGCCTGGAACTCACAACACTTCTCCTACCTCAGCCTCCCGAGTGCTGGGATTAAAGGCATGCACCACCACACCTGGTTTATTTGGGAATTGTTAATTTTAATGGATTTATCTCTTTTCCCAATATGACTTCTCTCATCACTGACATACATTGTTTCCAAAGCTAATCCAACAATAAATTGCTACATATAACATCATGAGGCTTACATTCTTTTGTGTACCTAAACTGAATAACTATGGCTGTTACTCAGAGGAATTCCAAAACAGATTTTAAATTGTATTACCTGCATTTTAAGTGATGGCCCCATCACTTGTAGTAGGAGAACTCACAGGTTGGAGTACATGACTGTAGAACATTTACTAAAATTTTCTGTGATGGAAAGTTGGGCTGAATATCCAAAAACATGCATGGAGGGGTGCAATGTCTAAGGATGTTTCAAGAGAAGTCATAAAGTAGTCAGAGTGGAGTGTTCCAGTCTCTTAAATTGAATAGCTCTTTTTTAAGGACTAATGTCAAAGAGTGAAGGAGAAAAATGAAAGGTTAAAATGAATAACATCAAGCATGTTGAGAATGTCAGAAGACTTCTTGTTAAAATAGAAGGAATTAGAGGACAAAAAGAGGCTAAGAATCTGAGCTAGCACTTAGCTATGAGTAGATTTTGCTAAGAAGTGTTAGATTGATAACATTGGCAGTTCTGCACCTGTGCCACAATGTAGAACCTTTCCTTTTTTTCTTTTTTAGTTTTAAAATGAAAAAAAGAATAAAAACAATGATACAGTATTTCAAAACACAGTAATAGGAGATTAACAATGGTTTATATATTGTGTATTATTATCATCAAAGTAGTTGCTCAGATTACAAGGTATAGGCATGAAAAAATGATCAGACAATGAAAGCACAAACAGTTCTTTTTGATAAACTAATAAAGAATAGTAGCATAATTTTCCATCATATGTATATTTTTTCCTTCTTTCTTTTCTGTTTTCCCCCATCCCAGTTGTTCTTTCCCTTTGAGCTGAAGAATCTTTTCTTTATAAAGGTGGATTGCATGGTTTACAATCAGGCACTTGGGCTGATGAACTTGAAAACATTTTAATACATCTGTCCTGAACAGTTTCACTGGAGTTTTCTTCATTTCCAAATTAAATCAGATGTTCCTCCCTTTCTTTAAGATAAGTCAAAGGCTTAATTTCTACAAAACCTAAATTTCATTCAGGATCTATCTCTACCACATCACTGGTCCAGCAGGTTTCTAACAAAGGCTCTCTCACATTGTAACTCAACAGATCATGTCGAGTCTACTAAGAGAAGAAAGACACTGCATATCAAAGTTAAATAGGAGTTCGTCAGTATGTTGGACCTCTGTTGTCTAGACAGTACACAAAATGACGCATTACTGCTCGATAAAATAGTTTCCTGTTAGATGGCCAATATAAACTAGAGGAAAAACACATGTTCTCAGAAGATGTGGATAAAACTAGCAGAGTTTTGAAAGCCATCAGTTCTGCAAAATTTTAAGTTTTCAGTGGTCTTTAGTAAGACAAAAGACCATGCAAGTAGAAGACACCTTATTGTATTTTATGTCACTCTTCATTAAGAAGGAAGCATTGGAGCCGGGCATGGTGGTGCACGCCTTTAATCCCAGCACTCGGGAGGCTGAGATATGAGGAGCGATGTGAGTTTGAGGTGGACTTGGGCTACAATGCGAGTGCAAGCCTGGTCTGAGCTACACACATAGTGCAACCCTGCCTCAAAAAACTAGAGCCAGCAGTTTGGCTCAGTGGCTTAACTGCCTGTCTGGCAGGTGCAAGGTTGTGAGCTTGATCCCCAGTGCTGCAAAAAAAAAAAAAAAAAAAAAAAAAAAAAAAAAAAAAAAAAAAAAAAAAAAAAAAAAAAAAAAAAAAAAAAAAAAAGGCATCATCCCCTGTGAACATATCATATTTTACATTGGTAGTACTGCTGTCTCCTTCTGCACTTTTCAAGGAAGTCTATCAGCTTTGGTTCAAATCAGATCAAGAAAATTCTCTTCAAAAGCTCTGGACACTTGCTGCCTTAGCTTTATAGGTTTGGGTACTTCACATCATTCAATCTTGACATGCTGATACATACATCAAAGTTGAGGCTGTTACATTCCTGTCATATGTGAGGAAATTGAGACTCAGTCAATTTGAGTAACTGGGCTTTGAAATGTGAATATATATTTGAACCATGATCAAAACCTGTGGACTTTCAAATTTGGAGCACATATTCAGCAGCAAACTGTATAGGAAGGAGGGGAAAGTATGGCTGACCACCTGCATGTACAAATTGAGTAAGAGCAGTGGAACATAGGGCAACAAACCAGTTGACTTCCTATTTTTGCAAATAAAATTTTATTGGAGCATAGCCATACACATTTATTTTTGTGTTACGCATAGCTACTTTTAAATTAAAATGATAGAGCCAGGGATATAGCTCAGTGGCATGGCTCTTGCCTGGAACGCACCAGGTCCTGAGTTTGACTCCTGGCACCAGAATAAATAAATGAATAAAGAAATAAATAAATGAGATAGAGTTGGTGGTTGTGGTCAGTATTTAGGGTCCCACAATATATAAAACATTCACTACTTGGCCTTTTACTGTGAAAGCTTGCTAATTGCTATCTTAGATAGACAGCAGACCAAAAGTTAACTAAAATATTCTTGGAAGAAAATTGGAATATGAAAAATGATACAGTCACACAAAATTCTTAATATTCTCAGCACTTATATTGTTAGTTATTTTTACACGCCTAGCACAATGCTCAGCACTTAGTGCAAATTAAAGATATTTGTTGAAACAATGCTAAATAAAAATAATGGAGTTTGACAGAGAGTTTTGAGTACTGTAATAATGTAATGAAACAGTTATTTAGGGAAAATACTTCTTATGGCAAGTATCTATCCACACAAATTGGAGGAGAGTGATTTTGGAGATATAAATATCTTTAAAATTTTAAAATACTTCTGATATGTAGCAATACATTAGCTATGGTGGCAACAGCATGCGTATAGGAAGAGATCAATGAAAAACCAAAATTTTTAAAAGAAACAAAATATTCAGTTAATTTGATGTGTATGATATATTCCTACAATTTCCTTTCTAGATATTTTAAATAAACATTTAGTATATTTTGTTGAGACTTATGACTACATTAGAACTTTATATAAATGTAATTCAGTGATAATAGTTAACACAATATAAAGTCATTTATTCCAAGACTCAGTATTAGCATCAGTACAAACTTTTGTTTTATTGGTGACATATAAATTGTGACTGCTTCTAGATGACTTGGTCAGAAGACTTCTTAATTCAGTTATATTTTGTTCAGGACTTTCCAAAAACTCTTCCTTTGTTTTATCATTTCTTTTTTTTTTTCTCAATTCAACTTCTATTATTTCTGTAACGTGATCCCCCAAACCTATACTTGATTGAATTCCTCTGTGTTTGACATGAGACTTGCAGTGGATACATTCACAGTTCACTTTTGTTTGAAGAGAAGGCAAAAATAACAGTCAAATAGCAAATGAAGCCTTGATATTGAATGCATGACTTGCTGTCTCTTTCTGAATTATTGCATTAAATGCAAGATAGCAAAACTAAACAAAATAATAAAGACTCCAATTCTCTGGAGGATTAGGTGGCCTTTATTATTTTTCTTATTATGAGGTATTCTTCAGATGAAGAGTCCATTGCAAATACTTTTTATGGTAATTTGAATGCAATCTTTCTCAGGGAAATACACTAAGCCCTATGTCTCAACTTATTGATAATATTTTGAGTCTTCAAGTTGTCTGTAGTACCTCAGAGACTATATTCAAACATATCAATTCATTTTTCACCATCTATTTATTTCGTATAACTGCTAGTGCACGTGAGAAGCACACTTAATCTCATTTTATGTTTTAAATTTAAGATGGAATGTTAAGGAGCAACGGGATAGTTTTATGTTTCTAAATGTATATACTCCACAAGAGTAAGGACTTTGAGGAATTGGGAAGCATTGTGAGAAAAGAAAAATAAAGATCACAGATGAAGCAGGAGAAACATAACACACAGTTTTGAAAGACCAGAGAGTTTGGCTGTTGGAGAAATTGGACATCAGAATGATAATAGGAAAGACATTTCTGAAAATTAATTTTTCAAATGGAAATATTAGGAGTTCTCCAATGATAATATAAGACTATTATAGTTAAAGTATTTGATCTTTGAGTTGACACACATGATCAGAAGACCATTATTTACTATACTTAAAATGTGGAAGATGTCCACTTATCTATCAAGAGATGAATAAACAAGACACAGTAAGCATATAAAATGGAATATTACTGAACATTTTACATAGAGAAAAAATTCTTATATGTTAAAATAGGAATGAGCCTTGATGTGAAATCAGCAAATACCATCTGATTCTATTGAGGCATATATTTAATGTAGTCCAATTTATAGATAGATGGTTGGTAGTAAAGTGGAAGAGACCATTTAGGTAGTGGGTGGGATTTATTAGTATATTTTATTGACAGCTAAAATTGTATGCATTGATCACATAAAATGTGGTATTTTCAAGTGTGTATACATTACGTAGTGGCTAAATCTATCTAATTCATAAACATATTGTGTCATGTTGTAATCATTTTTGTTGGAAGAATCCTTAACATCCATTCTATTTCCATTTTTAAAGAGAATAATTGATCTTTATTCATTTCAGTTACCAAGCTGCAAAATAGGAATCTGGAAAATATTCCCACTATATAATTATCTTTTTTCCTCAGTGCTGGAGAATGGGCCCTACATTGCCATATCTAATATATATATATACATATATATGGTATGATTATTTATGTCTATACATATATACATATATGTCTATACATATATATATATGGTATGATATGTGATATAGATATAGATATTGAAGATACATGACATGTAAGAGAAAAGAAATTTTCCTTCAGGAACACTGTAATTAGTTACTGTGTTTGTTCAATAGCATAAATCTTAAGTTACATAGATGTATACAAAGCAAAAGATCTGTTTTTCTTTCACCTAATATGAAGCACAGTGGACATTCAAGTGTGTGAACTCCAGCACAGAGTTAAACTCAGTAGTTCTCTCATCTTCCCTCTTTAGATGTGAATTTTATTTCCAGTGTGCCCAAAGATCAGTAAAAAAAGGCTCTGGAAATCTAGGTAGCTAGATAGCTACATGCATATAGATGCAGAAAGAGAGAGACAGAGAGACAGAAAGACAGAGAGACAGACAGACAGACAGACACATGGAGTCACAGAGAGAGAAACAGTGTGAGAGATCACTAGATGGCCCAAGCTGGGCTTGAATTTGTGATCCTCCTGCCTTGCCTCCCAAAGTGCTGAGACTGCAGGTACAAGTCTGGATGCCTAGCTACATAATTATGTGTCCTTTGATCAACTTTGGCACTTCCATTCTGCTCTCTACTTTTATGAATTCAACATTTTCTAATTCCATATATGGGTGAGATCATCTAGCAATTGTCTTTCTGTGCCTGGGTTTGATATAATGTTCTCCAAATGGCAGGGTTTTCTTTATTGTGATGACTGAATAGCCTTGCATTGCATGCACATGCCAAACACATTTTGTTATCCATTCCTATGTTCATGGGCAATTATGCTGATTTCTTAGCTTGTCTATTGCAATGAATATAGCTCTTTAATATATGAATCACATTTGTTTTAGGTAAAGGAGTTAGGGTGTAATTGGCGACAGAGTTTCAGACTGATAAGAAAAAATCTAAAAACGGATAATGATGATGATTTCACCACAATATGTATGCAACTGATGTCATTAAACTGTACACTTACAATGGTCACAATGGTAAATGTCGCTACAACTATTGTATTACAAGTTTTATGACTAATACAGAAGGAAAGTCTGTGTAGCACACACATACACACACACAAACACGCACATATATATTATGCTATAGGTCAGATTGTTAGTGTTTCATGTTCTTGGATACGGAACTCAGGGGTAACTATGACAGGTACAAAAAAAGAGTAATGCTAGTTGGGAAACAATGATTTTTTAGCACAAAGGCACTGAAATTAGAACGTTGCTAATGTCCTTGTCATGGAGGACAAGAATATAATATATCCAGATGCCATAAATTCACCTATAAGCAGTACTGGAAGCATACATAACATTCTAGAATTGGCAGTATGGTTGAAAGAGGCACCAGCACTGCCTTTTAATGGAAGATATGTGGTATGTAAATGGAAAGGAAGTTTCCCCTCACAAACACTGTACCTAGGTATTGTGTGCACTCAATAATATATAAATATTAAGCTACAGGGACATATACAAAGCAAAAGATCTATTTTTGTTTCACTTAAAATGAAGCACAGTGGAAATTCAAGTGTGTGAAATCCAACACAGAATCAAACTCAGTATTTTTCTCATTTTTCTGCTTTAGATGTGAATTTTATTTCCGTTGTGCCCGAAGGTCAGTAAAAAGGCACTGGAATAAAATCCATGGCAATCATACTCTTGGCAAGATGAAGGAGAATGAAAGTTCAAACATGCTTGTCAGATGAATCATTCCTTTCAAGAATATGCTAGGAGAAGAGTCAATCAATCAACTCTGCTTTTATTGGCAATCTTTAGATACAAAGAGTAGAGATAGTCTTTTTTTTGAGTACAGTGCTCCCACAGATAATATTCGATTTCAGTTAGTAAAGACGCCAAAGACAATGGACAATGAAAAGACTATAAGTACTTTATACCACATGTGGGACACTGTTTCTTACATTTAGAAAACAATCAGGTTTCTCCTCTGAGAAGAATAAAAAGAAAGTGAAACTCTGAGGTACTGAACTGGGATTCTTTACCTCCTGTCAACTCATAACTCAAAGTTCAAGAAAATGTGATAAATTGGTAATAATACATAATGATAACCACTCAATTATCTCTACCATTGTATAACTAGATTTCAAATTTGAAATTTTCTGCTCTTACAAAGTAAAGAATAACATGCTTAAAGTGTATATTTATGGTGAGAATATATTTATGGCATTTAAACAAATGAATATGGCCTAAGTCCTTTTGCATGCTAACCTATTTCTAACTGTTGAATTTCAACCAGTAGAAAATGGTATGCATATAAAGGTCATGTTGTTGTAAGAAAAGAGTTTTTATTTACCTGTAAAGCAGTGGATAGTAAATATTTTAGAGTTAATAGTCAGATAATCTATCATAACTGCTCAACTCTTTGAATGTCGTAACATATGTGCATAACTGTCCACCAATAAGACTTCAGTTATAAAAATAAGGACTAGAAAAAGCTGCAGACTATAGTTTACTGACTCTTGTTATAGAAAGGGTATTTTAAATTTATAATAACAAATAAGTAGTGGATGGAATCTATTAAATTTAAACATCTGATGTCAACTAAAGTACATAATAATATACTGCCTTAGTTACTTTTTCATTGTTGAGATAAACTACATAAAATCCACAATTTAAAGAAGGAAAAGTTTATTTTGGCTCACAGTTTGTAGAAGCTTCTGTTCACAGTTGACTGCTTTCAAGGCACTGTGGCATGACAGAGGAGAAGAGCTCACAGCTCAGCAAGCAGGAAGCAGAGCCGCATCACTGGGGAAGGAAGAATGTATATATGCACCCTTCTGGACCATGTCATAGTGAACCTCTCAAATGTACATCCACCTATGAGTCAATCTGCACACACAGAGAGACACTTCTCATCTACTCTAAAACTTAAGCACATCTCTACTTCTTTCATTGTTGTTAATGTTTCCATACAGTGCTTTTATCAGATAGTGGTTTAATTAGCTTTCTAGGGCTACTATAACAAAACACCAGGCTTTCTGGAAAATCTAGCAGAAATTTATTGTCAGTTCTGGAAGTTTCAAATCCAAAATCAACATCGCAACTGTGCTGGTTTTCTCTGAAGTTACTGCCTGGCTTGCAGATGCACACTCTGTGGCCTCCTTGTTACACAGTCTTTGTGCTGTGCACACAGACCTCTCATTCCAGGGGTTTCTCTCTTTTAACAGGATGACAATCCTACCAGATAAGGGCGTCATCTCATGAGCTCATTTAACATTAATTACCTCTTCAAAGACCCAGTTTTCAGATACAGTCACCTGAAGAATGGATCTTCAATGTAAGAACTTCTCAGGAATATGACTGAATACTGAATAACTGCTGAAGTACATGTTTGTGGAATAAAATCGATCACTGGTGGAATCTGCCAATGCATTATCTCATATCATTCATAGAAGGATTTTAACAGATATATATATATGATTCTGATGCTGATGATCAAGTGATTTCTTTCTGGCTCCTGACTGTTACAGGTTTTCATTGCTCAAAGATGATTGTATTAATAGAAAGGGAAGATAAGACCATCAACAACTCTAATGAAAAAAACAACTAAATTAAGTTGTTGCTCTTGTATTATGATACTGTTTATAAAAATTATAATTATGTCATAATTTATTGTTATTCTAAAACGTATATTTTTAAATTACACGTTAATTTTAACGAAATATTAAGTCACACTATAGAACACATAAACACAATTTGAGTATCTGTTAAGGTGGCCCAAAATAAATAAAATCTTAATAGTATATATACAAAAATTATTTTGAAATTAGCTTGTCCTCTGGCCCTATAATTAGACAGTAATGAATAATTTCTGTGTTGGTTAAAATAAAACTTAAATTTTTAAAAAACTCCAAATTTTCCGTTACCAAAATTTTGTGTTTTAAGTTAAATACTGTTATGATATTATCTTCTTGAGATTGTTATGTTTGTAAGGAAGTAAAGACTTAAGCTAATACATGAAAAAATTACTTTAAAAATTTAAATTATTTTTAAAAATATTCTTCACACCATATCAGAGAATGACTACTTGCCTACCTTTCAGAAAATGTTTGCAGAAATACAAAGTTAAAAAATTCAGTAAAAGACAAATGAACTAACAAAAATTAGTCCAGTTAAAAGCCAGAAAAAAATGAAAAGATGCTACCAAAGTAATTGTTTCTGTTGAAGAACTAGATCTTTAAATGAGAAAAGCATTATTCACTATATAGAAATAAACTGGATAATTTTTTTTATCTTACCTAAATCTAGCCAATTCTGTTACTCTTTAGAAACCAAAGAATATTTTCTCAGCGTTACTATCTTGGATTAGAAATACATCAAAGACCGGTTCTGAGTATAATAAGAAATAAGTTTAAGTGTGCTATTTCTGAAGAAAGCAGCACATACCAAAGAGTACAAAAGTAAATATCTTTGTGTTATCAATAACTAAATTTTAGTTTCAACGATTTTTCCTCAAACCAGACATCAGTAATCAGAATTAACCAGAAACGTGGTATACATAGAATTTACAACAGAAGCAGTATTTTATTACAACCAAATTCTTAATATATTGTGATTGATTTCAGACATGCTCCTTATCATTAAGTGCATTCAGTTTAGATTTAATCAGAAGACCAATATTAAATGGAATCTTTCCAACTACTATGACACTAACATGTCATGTTCTCCAATATATATTTTTATGACTTCCTTCTATGATTTTCTCAGTCAGATCCAATTGGCCTGAAGAAAATAGAGAAAATGACAGATAGTTCAACAGCCACTCAAGAAACAATAGCATTCTTCCCTATTGGCAGACAACTAAAGAGCTATAAATGTCACCCCTAGTAGATTTACGACTTATTGTAACATGAAACTAAAGCAAAGATTCCACAAAAGAAGCTTTATTTTTTAAATTGACAGATAGCAGAGACTCTTTTGTAGGCATATACAATTTTCTCATTACATCCTCCAAAACATTCTGTCCAAAGTAATGGCAGCAGGTTTATAGAATTTCCACTGCTTTTTCAAAGTCAAAAATATTGTCAAAATCTTTGAACTAGAACTGATCTATCTGAAAGTCATGTTGACATTTACACACAGTTGTCAATTAAATAGACACTAAAACTTTTATTGTTTTAAAGTTACACTTTGTTTTATTCTCTAATACTTCAGTACTTTCAGGGTTTTAGATGCAGGAAGAAATCTCACTGACAATAAAACAAAATTATTATATATTGATAAACAAAGAGGGGATCCTTACTACTGCCTAACCAATGCATAATGGGATAGTAGATATCAGAAATTTCAACTTATATGACATTTATTTTTATGTATTTCATTGTTAAATGTAAAATTGTGTATTTGTACTAATATTAAAAAAGAAAAGATATACGTGACAGAAAAAATTTATCTTACATTTTTGATGTGCTAGGTTAAATACTGTTCCTCCAGACCTCAGAGTAGGATTATGCTGCTTATTAAAAAAATAGAGATTTGCTTAGAATTCTCTATTACTCTTTGTTGTCTTAATCTGTAGATTTTAAATTGTCAGTTTTTTGGTCTCATTTTATTTATTGTACCTTATTTAAAATACATTAAAAATAGTTCATTAAACTTGGTTAAATATTGAAAAGCCTATGTGGTTTGCATCAAATTTTCATAACAATTAGCTTGCACAAAAAGAAACGATACTATTTAAAACTTCCATCCAGGAAGAATAAGTAGGATAAAAGAATGTGGTGTTGGAGAAAGAAGACAAAATGGCAATTGTGTGTTTCTCAATTTAGAGGAATAAATTGTGTGCAGGAAAGTAATAAACAATAGTTCAGAGATGAATGGAAGTTTGGAAACAATGAAAAACCAAATTATTTTATGAATGGAGTGTCAATTTCTATACAGTCTTAACCTTAAGAAGACATGTGACTTAAAGCTGCAAAATAAACAAGTGAACTTTATGTGTTAAATTGTCATTTTTTTTAACTGATAAAAGGTGCAGTGATAGCGTTCCAAATAAAACTTGCCAAATTAACTACTTTCTCTTTTAAGTACAAGAGTCAGTGTGTACTTAGAATGTCAAAAGAAATCATTGCAGTTACTATTTAAATAAAGATAATTAATGGCATTATCATCAGTATATGTACTTTTCAATTTAATTGGTGAATATTTGCAATAAGCAATAATTACATTCAATTCATTGTTTTTGATACATTTCTTTCTCCTCCTTCCCTTTCCCTCTCCCATTCCCTCTCGCTGCTTCCCCATGTCTAAGAACATCACCTGCATGTTTCTCACCAGCTATTCTTTTTTCACTCTTCATTTATATGTTGGGTTTATCTCACTTCTCTTTATGTTCTCAAGTTCCATTCATTTTCCTGCAAATGATATGATTTCATTCTTCTTTATGGTGGAGTATTACTACATTTTGTATATGACTTATACCATACTTTACACAATGATTTCAGCAATGGTTGTGATATTTTACACTAAGACCAACAATTTTGCAGGGTTCTTTTTCCCCACATCCTCATCACTAATTTGTGTGTGTGTGTGTGTGTGTATTCTTGGTGGTAGCCAGTCGTACAGAAATAAGATGCAACCTTGGGTGTTTTGATTTTTATTTCTCTAATGATGAACAATGTTGAAGATTATTTCATTTATTGATCATTTGTGCTGCCTAATTTGAGAAGTGTGTATTCATTTATTTTGCCCAGTTTTTGGATGAGTCATCTGTTTTTGGATTCTATTTCTTTATTATTTCTTTATATATTCGATACAATACTTTTCTTTCAGAAGAGTAGCTGGCAAAATTTGTTTCATTCTGAAGTCTTTCCTTTACTCTGTGGATTATATTATTTTCTTTGGAGAATTATTTCTAATTTACCTGAATCCCATTTGTTGATTCTTGATGTTAGATCTTGTGCAGTTGGAGTTTCGTTTGGGAAGTCCTTGTCTATGCCAAGGTCTTCAAATATTTTTCCTATGTTAGCTTCCAGAAGTTTCAGGGCCTCTGTTTTTATATCTAGATCTCTGATCCATTTCAATTTGGTTTTAGTACAATATGATAAATATGATGACAGCCTCATTCTTCTTTGGGGAAAGCCAGTATTGCCAGCACCAGTTGTTAAAGAAGCTATCCTTTCTTTCAGGATATTTTTGCCCCTTTTTCAAAGATCACAAATTGCAAAAGTAAAAGGATATTAAACAAACTATTGATTAAGCAATGTGTTTACAAAACAAAATAAATTCAAAGCATTCTAGAATAAAATGAAAATAACCATACAATACATCAGAACATATGGAAAAAAAAAGAAAATCTAACAGGGAATTTTGTAGTTCTGAATTCTCACATTAGAAAAATAGGACACTACCAAATCAATAATCTATTGATTTTTCTCAAGGTCCTTAGAAAAACATGAGCAATCCAAACCCAAAACATGTAAAGTGTAAGATATTGTGAAGATCAGATCAGAAACAAATGAAAATGAATCTATAAAGATATAAAGGATCAATGAATCAAACAGTTGTTGCCTTTTTTGAAAGAATAAATAAGATTGATAAATTCTTAGTCAAATTTACAAGAAAAAATATATGATAGAAATGAAAAAGGTGAGATTACAACAATTATAACTGATATTCAGAAGTTTATAATAAACTAATTTGAAAACTTATTTTCCAATAAATTGGAGAAATAGGAAGAAATGGATGAATTAATAGGCACATATAAATTACCAAAATACGAACACAAAGTTATAATATACATGACCAGACTGCTAACAAGCAAGGAAATTGATGCAATAGTAAAACTCTTCTAACTAAGAAAATCCAAGGATTCAATTGATCCCCCAATCAATTTTATCAGAACTTCAGAGTACAATTAATGACGATGCTTCACAAATGTTTCCATGAAATTGAAAGGGAGGGAATGCTGCTGAAATCATTCTGTGTAGCCAGCATTACTGAAATGCCACAACAGGACAAGGACTCAACTGAAAAAGAAAACTATATGCTAATATCTTGATTAACATAAATGCACAAATCCCCAATAGGATACTTGCAAATAGAATGCAACAAATGAAAATCAATAATTTTCAAGCAGTGAGAAATTGATGTAGTACACAACAGTTTTATACACATAAATTAAAGGAAAATTGAAAGCTGAACATGGTGGCACACACCTATAATCTCAGGACTCAAGAGACTGAGGCAGCAGGGTTCCTGTAAGTTGAAATCCAGTTAAGGTTACATAGTGAATTTAAGGCCAGTCTAACCACATAAGAAGATTCTATCTTAAAAAAAATTGTTTCGAAAATTTGAATTTTTGAATTTTAACAGTGACACTTTGTAACTTACATGATGAATAGAATAGAACACTATATAGTTTCTTTTGTTTAGTTCACTTAAATTTGTTCCTTTTTTTTTAAAAAAAAGCTGGAAATCAATGTTGAAAATGCAGGTATGTTACCTATGTGAGACAAACTGTCAGGGAAGTATACCTCCAGTCTTTTAAATTTTAGACTGAATTTTTAATTCATGAATTTAGTATCAACTGATGTGCTCAAATTATGTGTAAATAGTTTTTGCTAAATCTATTTGATTTAAATGTGTTAACAGTAACTACACATATGCCAAAGAGTGTGCTCATAAATTCCATTGCATGAATCATCAACATCTATAAGATAATATGTATCTCTTGAGTTAGTCAAGGGATTGCATTTTTGAAAACATAAGACACACATATCCTATATTGATGTTTTAATAACTGATTTAGTATCCCTAACTTACACAGACATAAGGCAAAAAATGCAATATAAGGTGGAAAAGCCTCCATGGAAGAAAGATTCCTATCCATGTGTACCAGACTTCTGTTTCAATAATCAGTTGTTCATTTTGTAATGTAATTAGATTAGAGAAAAGATATGAGAAGCATATACATTCTCCTTTCAAGGTTTTGTACTTTTATACTAAAAAACAGAATAATTTTACACCACAACATCCCCTAGGTTTTAGGAGACCAGAAATGTACTTTAAAGTCTTACATTTATACTTCTCCAATTTATTTATAGCTCCCACTTTTCTTAGGAAACTTTAATCATAATATGAGTAAAATTCTCCATTTTTTATAATTGGAGGCATAAAACATCAACTCATTCTTTCCTAGTAGGTATAAAACAATGTATTATTCAAAGTTAGGTTGAATTTAGATTTTCTATCTACTACTACATACACTGCATGTGCATAGTTTAATCAATAATAATTGTTACAAACGCAATGAACAAGTAAGCTCTAGTGGCAAATCCACAGCAGGGAGTAATACTTAGAATCTTTAAACTCATGCTAAAGGAAAGCAAAAATCTCACTGTTGTTTTTTAGGTTGGAGTATCCCCTCAAAGCCTCATGCAGTCATGGAGGTGGGCTTCTAGACTGTGTGAATGACTCATGGTCTAATGCTGGGATTATGGGTATGAGTGCTGCACTCTGGTACAGTATAAGGGACAAAAAGAGTCTTGTCTCCATGCTCCTCCCCTTTTGCTTTTGTCATTTGTGCTGTTTTCTGATGTTATGAACCGTTGCCCTCCGTCACTCCACTCTGCCTTGGAGCCAGCTGATCATAGATGGAAACCTCCACTAAGTGTGAGCTAAGTAAACCATTCCTTCCTCCATTTTGGGTATTGGATAGTTTGTCTCAGCAATGAGAAAAAAGTAATCAAGACAGAATTTGGTACCAGTGGAGTGGGGTCATTGCTATGAGTATGTCTGACTATGTGGTTCACGTGCCTTTGGAAATGGTTTGTGGGAAGAGTTTAGGAAGATTTAGAGATGTTACCTGAAAGAGTAGATCTGGAATTACTTAGGCTCTTCTATGTGGGAGATTCATGTCAGAGCTCAGAAGACCAGAGAACCAATAAAGACCAGGCTCAGGAGGTTTCTGCCAGGAAGAAGGGCTGCATTGATTTTTGGACTCCAGATGATGTGTGCTATGGCTCAGAAGAAATTTTGTCTTTGTTTTGCTCCTGTCCAGAGGCTGAGATTAAGGGCATTGGACTAATTAATCTAGCAAAAGAAATTTCAAGGCTGTCAAATGTTGAGGTGGTGGCATGGCTATTGTTAGGGGCTTTTAGCCAGATTTATATAGAAAATCTATATGAGAGCACAGCAGGATGATTTAAAACATTGTGAGTTTGACCAGGAAAAAATCTCCAGTAAAGCTATGGACTGCAAAGATAGACCTGAGATCTCTATTGTTGAGAAGGAAGAGGAGAATAAAAAAGATGGTGTATTGGGTGATATGCTATGTACCCCCAAGTCCTAACATACTTTTGATGGGGCTAAGTCTGGCATTTGCTTGTGTTCGGTTTGTTGTCTAGCATCGTGATTAGCAATGTAAGCACTGTACCCACCCAGAGGTGGAGCCAACTTACAGTGTAAGGGAAGGCGGGTCTTCCTCTTCCTCTCTCTTCTCTCTCGCTTGCAGCCACCATGAACAGCAGCCTTTCTATGCTATGCTGACTTGGAGCCAACTAAGTAGGACTGAAACTCCCAAGAAATTGTAAGAATAGACCTTTCCTTCCCTAATTTTGGGTGTCAGGCATTTTGTCTCGGCAATGAGTAAAAAGTAACTAACACAGATGGCCTTAGAGCATCACAAGCAGCAGTGACTCCTCATATTTTGCAACCTCAAAACTGAAAAAGTGAAAGACTTTGCCTTGAGGAGAAAGCTGCAGAGCACCATGTTCCAGAATGACAGCAATGGCCACATGAGATTCCAAAATGGTGGCAGCTGCACCAGGTTCCAGAATGGTGGAGACAGAGAATTTGTTGCTCAAAATCAGGTCCAGGGTGCCCAGCAACCCAGGCACTCAACCCCAGCACACAAAAAAGAGCAACACTTGGATAGTGCTCCAACTGGCAGCAGACCTCAGCATCATCCATGTGGCACTGGTTTTAGGTGCACACAGAAAGCACGAGTTCTGAGGTTAAAAAGGCTTCCACCTTGATTTCAGAAGGCCTGAGAGACCAGGCAGTGTGCCCTTGAGAGGCAATGTGTGAAGATGTGACTGTGAAGCCAAAGGTGCAATGGGGTACTCAGAAGTTTGGAAAAGTCAGGAATGTGGATCATCTAAGGAAACTTGCAAGGATGGAGCAAAGTCAGACCAAGAGAGAAGTCACGGGAGCTACAACCACCAGAAATGCTGTGGGGGTGAAGTCAGTTAAACCCTTTGAAGCTCTAAAGCATATTGTTTCAGATGCTGAATGTAGAACTCCAAGACTTAATGTTTGCCCTGCTGGACTTTAGATTTGCTTTGGCTCCAATCCCTTCTATCCCCCTGTTTGTACCTTTTGGAATGAAAACTTTCATTTTGTACCATCAAATGTAAGCATTTAACTATTTTTTCATTTGTACAGCTAAGTGTTTGCCTCAAATCTCAGAGGAGGTTTTGGGATTGGGTCTTTCAGCAACGTTGAAGTTAGGACTTCGAAGACTCTTAGAGATAGACTAAACATTTTTGCATAAAGGATGTGCATGGGTCTTTGAGGAGAAAGGGGTGGGATGTTATGGTTTGAGTCTAGATATACCCTCAAAACCTCATGCAGTCATGGAGGTGGGCTTCTAGAGTTTGTGACTGACTCATGGTCAATGCTCGTATTATGGGTGTGAGTGTTACACTCAATTGGGTGTGGCTTGTATACAATATAAGGGACAGAAATAGTCTTCTCTCCATGCTTCTCCCCTTTTGCTCTTGTTGTTTGTGCTGTTTTCTGTTGCCATGAACTGTTGCCCTCCACCCTGTGCCACTCTGCTTTGGAGCCTGCTGATTATGGACTAAAACCTCCAAAAACTGTAAGTTGAATAAATCCTTCTCTCCCTAATTTTAGATGTCTAGTATTTTGTCTAAGCAAGGAGAGAAAAGTAACCAAGACGTTCACCCAGGATGAAAATGAACTATGTGTAAAGGCGAGATTATTGTTTCAGATTATTTTTCCAGGCTTTCCCCCTAACTGGGGGAACTTGAAACAGGGAAAGTGTCCTCTTTTGGACATCCCTTTTCTCTGTTATTTTAATGAGACTGAATAAGAGGCTGCTGTCTCAGGAACATAGCCCATAGCATGAATTTCAATAAGTTATGACAGACAATTTGTACCAAGTGTTATAATTGTCTTAAACAAGTGGAACAGAAAAGTATTGCAGGGTTTAGGAAAGAGATCAGATGATCTTCATGGAAAAAAGGAGATGGGATGCTTTCCAACGATTATCTGAGGAATTGAGTTGATAAACAAAGCTAGCTTAACCAAAAGCTGAAAATATTAGGAGAATATTGAGTTTCATGGTAAGCAATGAAGATGGGGTAGGCCATTCCAGAAAGTGATAGTACAGTATGCTACAGTAAAAAAAGGCATACTTAGTGGTTACAAAACAGAATACTTTCAGGAAATAAAGAGTTTTATCAGGGCAAGTGAGATACAAAGATGCACAGGTTAAAGAAAATCATCTTTACAAAGCCGTAAGTACCAGGATGAAATGAGAAATTTCATTTGCATTCTTCTAAATAAAGGTATAGAATCATAATGCATCTTTTCCAGACAGATGTTTCTAAAAGATATTAAAAGTATCTAAATTTTTTTAAAATAGTATCATTCTATCATGACATGATGAATATCTAGGAGAAATCATAGTTTTGGGGGGCTTTCCTCTACAACTGAATGTGAAACTTTGGTTAAAAATATTTTTGTTTAAATAAAAATAAGAAAATCCACAGTTAAGAAAAATTATTCAAATGACAATATTTAGCAGTAAGTATTGTATGTCTTTTTTAAAAAATGATAAACTTCCTTTTTCAGTGAATTTCCTCATTACAACTATTTTCAGGAGGATTACTGTGAGTTCAAGACCAGATCAGGCTATGTGGTGAGCTCACAGCCAGTCTGAATTACATGGCAAGACCCTGTTTCAAAGAAATATTCAAAAAAAAAAAAAGAAATAGTGTTGATAATAAATATATATAGATATATACATTCACATACATACAACATGTAACTGATACAAGTAATTTAATTTTATGTTATGTCTCTATTTTATATATACTAATGTGTCACATATAAAATCATTTTGTATTTTGTATATATTGTACATATATTCTTGCTTTAAAAGCCTTGGCAACATGGAAGGTCATATGAACTGCACGTGCTATTTTTATGGTTTTCTAAATTACGCATTTGTTAATTTAATTTTTATGTACCTTAACTTGTACTTTACAGAAATAATTTTTCTGTTGTCATTTAGCAAAATCTATTAAAAAATTATGCTGTAATTATGAAATGTTTCATTTATGACCTTTCTTAAAATTGGATATTATTATTGATTGAGGATGCTCATTGTGAATTCAAAGTGCTCTTGAAATCCTGTTTTATGAAGATATGTAATTATCTTAACTTTCTGCTTCTAGCTATCTGACTGCTTATATTGCTCTTGGTAATGGAAGGTTTGGGTGCATGTCATATACTTCCTTTTCAATCTGTTACTGTAATAGTTGTGCATTTTGCTCAAAATTGCAATGATTTCCTATGTGTCCACTTTGTATTCAGTTTCAATTTTTGTCACTGAAATTCCTTTTAGTTGTTCTTGATGTCATCTCTAATGTTTCTATAAATTAAAACATGCACCTTTACATTCTGTCAGGTTCACGCATGTCCTCCAAGCCACACATAATGAGGAATGATAGATAGTAAAAAATTTTGCACCTGCTAGTCATTTATAGTATTTGAAACCCTGGTGAATTCAAAACTTAGATAAAACATAGAAGACCTATGTGAAAGAAAATTCATCGCAGATTTTCACGTTTATTATTCAGCCTTCTGTCTCCAAGGAGGAAGCAATAAATTAGAAATTGTGGTCTCCACAAAAGTCTCAAAAATTACCATTTATTTGACTCCCATCACTGTAAAATACATTAGTTAGGCACCTTGCTGCATAGACATTTTGTGAAGTTGTAGTCTTCCTGCAAAATGTTGTTTGCATAGAAGCAAAAACTTCTTTAATGGCTCCAGACTATTTGTTTGGCTTTTCTCTGATAAGTGACAGTTTCTTTTGTCCTTAGAACAAATCCCTGTCCACTTTCATTCAACAGGTACATTAGTGCTGGAAGATTGTCAGGTGAATAATGAGAACTCAGCAGCTTGCGAAGCATGTCATACTTCCAAAAATGATGGGCAGTCATTTTCCACCACTTCCCCAAGGCGGGTGTCTTATTTTCATGCCACTCTTCCAGCTTCACATTAGTCACACGTTGCTTGATCTGGTAAGATTTATCAAACAAACGGTTTTCATCAATTACATGACATTTCGTATTGCCTAAACTTGTCATGAGCCCCACTGATTTTTTAGCATGTTTCAACAAATGCATCTGATGTCCTAATTCACCACTGCAACTCAATGAGAGGTGATGAGAAGATCAATGCCCGGAAAAACTTTCTCCCATTTAGTTCCAAAGAATGAACTCCTGCTCTTTTTTGACACTTTCACATGTGTGCCAGCCAATAAGGAAGCTGGCCTTTGTCTGTCTATTCACAACCACCTACAGCTGAAACTGAGGGTGATTGTTTTCTATTTCTTTCAGGAAAGTAGTCTGTGTATTCACCTATTATTGCCCTTCACACAGTTTGGTAACATGTCAGTCTCCCAAACTAAATTGCAAGCTCAATGAGAAGTGGTAGATCTATATGCAAAAATGAAAAATCATTGAAGGTGTGAAGAAACAACACATTCAAAGTTACATTTTTATTATAATGAAGGCAGCTTTGTATCCTTCCTGTGGGTTGTGTGAGTCACTTGCTGGCAGTGATAAGCCAGTAATTTGTTTAATATTTAGCCTGTGGGCGATACTCACTTTCTATTAACTACTATCTATTTATTGTGTATCTTTAATTTTTCCTGGGGAAAATTCACTTATGGTTTGAGATTATCATTGAGTGTTTTATCTCCACCTTGTCCAATTCAATTGTATCTTTTGATTACTCCACTTTGTTGTAACACTACTTTGCCATTTTATCTGTATAATATTTTCATATATAAAAAAGGATGTAGAGGTTCAAACTCATGGGTATAGTGTTCTATGAGCAATGGCATCCATTCATAGGAAGCAATCTATTAAATATTATGATCAATAGATCAAAAATATTTCTTTAGAAATATTTGAAAGCTTGGGAATAAACTGCTAATGAGATCTTAAAATTAGCATATAAATATAAAAGGTAAATATGAAATAAGTGAAAATTTATACATGACATGCACAATTAATCACAGAACTTACTTTAAATGCCTAATTTAAGACATATACTGAATATTTAATAACTTATAATTTAATAAAAACAAAGTAAAGATTTATTTTACTCAATATGTAACTATTTGGAAATAATAGAGAGTAATGGTATGGAATGGTGATTAATGAACTAATTCATAAAAAGCTAGCACAAGAAGCAAAAAAATATGTTGGAAATCTTATATCAATACATATTTATTTAAGCATAATATTTACAAATGAATAGATAACATGAGGAAAGAATACTTACAAATTTTTAAATATTGAAATTGGATGTTCTTATAAATAAGAAAGTGAAAATTAGAGAAGATGCAGCTCCATTCTTGTACAAAGGGCTGTGTTGTTTTTTGGACTTAATGGGATAATTTGTAATATATTATTACAGCTGGATATTAATTAGAAGTATCTATAGTCTTAAAACTACATTTTTATAATTTAGCCCAAAATATTAATCTTATAGTATAAGCTATTTAGCAAGAATGCTGCATTTGTCAAATTTCTGAAATCTAGTGTGTATAAAAACCTGCTATATTCAGTGTAAATGGGAAACTGGAAGATAAATATGCAATGAAACCCACATCCACGCACTGTCTCATTTGGTAGAATTTTGCTTGTATGTGTGTATTCATGTTGAGTGTACTTTGTAATAGTGGAATAGAATAAGCATATAAATACAGAATTAATTAAAATACTAATGAACAATTCAAAATTTCTAACAAAAGACAGCAATTAGCCGGGCATGGTGGCTCACGCCTTTAATCCCAGCACTTGGGAGGCTGAGGTAGGAGGAGCGTTGTGAGTTCGAGGCCGCCTTGGGTACAATGCAAGTGCAAGGCCGGCCTGAGCTACACAGTGTGACCCTGCCTCAAAAAAACCCAGGGCCGGGAGTTTGACTCAGTAACTTAAGCATCTGTCTGACAGGTGCGAAGTTGTGAGTTCAATCCCAGGTGCCGCAAAAAAAGATTAAAAAAAAAAAAAAAAACGGACAGCAATTAAAAGTACCCTCAGTGTCTATCAAAGCAAGAATTTTCTTTTCTTGTTTCTCCTTTGCTCAGTGCAATAGAAACATGTTTTTCTGTTACCCTTTTCTAATTTTTGTTCTAAGAACACATGTCACTTTTCAAGGCTTTTTAAAAGAAATATCTTACTTCTATGATCCTTATGCCTCTTTAGCTGAGGCAGATATGGCAATTGAACCATTCTGTGCTCCAAAGGGATCTGTGACATTTGCACAGAGTTAAATGCATGCTATGCCATCTCATATTCCCTCTCATCTGTCCATAGCTAAATTAAACTTGCGGTTCTTGCAGTCTAGAAAATGTTTTGGATCACAGACTCTACTTATAAATAGTACATATAATAAGAAAGAGGTTAAGGAAATATGGAAAAGAATAAGGAGATGAAGGGGTGATGGAAAAGAGGAAGAAAAATAAATGAAGGAAAATACATAAGCTAAGACAGTATTTTGACTATAGATTAAGTTGAGAATAAGAGTGTATTACTATTCGACTATGTTCCCAAAAGGGAAGTTAGTGTTTCACTTGAAAGTCATTTGTTGTTAATTTAAATATTCATTATGATTTTTGGGTGCTGAAATTTTCCCACAACCTTTCCTTTTTACATCTTTGGGCCTCTCCTCACTTCTTTGCCTTCTATGTTTATTCTTCTTTCATTCCATGAGTCCACACTCTCCTCTACATGACATTTCTTCCCTTCTCTTTGTTTTCCTCTTACTTTGGTATACTCCCACCCCACTTTTACCATGTAATAAAGGCTTCAGGACATTAGAAGAAAAGGGGCCAAAATGCTTTTCAGCTTATACTGAGGCAACCTGCTGAAATGTAACTCTGTGAGAGAGCCATGTCCCAGAAAACCAGTGTGTAATGATCTATTCAAATGACATGGACCTACCATGCACCTTAGACTAAATGGAAACAAACTTTGTTTAAATGACAGCGCATTGATGAGTACTCCCAGGTCTGAAGTACAACCCTGATTCTAATTAACCTGATTAAACCTTTTGTGCATGATTCATTTCTCTTTCTTCCTTTCATCAATTCATCACTATCTATTTGGATATTCATCTTTTTTCCTGTTATTTCCTTACCAGAAAGTGTCACAAATAGAAACAGCACAAGGCATCTACCATCATGCTGCTAGGCATAATCTTCCATGGTGCCATTCCTGGGTTCACATATCGCAAACAACATCTTTCACAAGCTTGAGATCTAAGAATGTAATTGTGACTTACCAATGTCTACAATTATTTGTGCAGCATTCCTAGAGGAGACTCATGGTGTTTAAACAGTCAGGATTATGAAGAGCATACACTGATGATAGTACATTCTCTGTTCTCCAGGGAGATCTCAGCCATACTACCATTTGAACTTCATGAAAAGGATACTCTACAGGGACTCCAGACCTTGTAGCCTTGCTTCTTTAAAGATTAGGTACAGGAAGAGCAATCATCTTTCTTTGGATGTGCAAAACACAGGTCATTTAGTTAGTTGTCTTAACTATTTCAACAATAAAGAGCAGGGATTATAATGAGTATTAGGATCTAACTTTTGTTCTTAGGGAGTCTCTGATGCTGGTGTCCAGCACATGCTTTCTTTTGTTGTTTATTGATTACATATTTGTTCATTTACTTTTCTTTTTGCCTGGAAGCTTTGAACACAGCCCATTTTTTAAGTAATATCCTTAAAGAATAATGCAGTATCATATTTTTTCAGTTTTACATATAATTTTCTCTATGCCTATACCTTGCATGTATTATCTGCACTACATGTTTAAGTTGAATTACCCTATGTAGTTATTTGAACTAATTATGATTATTTGTGAAATTATTGTACCACAAATGAAACTATTACAAACATGTTTCATTCAGATGTACTTTCAGATTTGCTTGTGTTCATCAAATGATGAAGATCTTTTTAACTTGTTTTCATACACTTTCCATTTAATATATTTTTACCATACACATGTATTTTTGGTTTTTCTTTTAAAAAAATTTTGTAGTCTTAAGTCATTTGCTATTTACCCTATATTATGATAGCGAGTCATTCATATTTTGCTTAGAATATCAGTAATATTTACTGCTACTCAATGCTCTGTTCAAAATTTATCATAGCTTATTTCTCCTGTCAATAGAAATTTGTAGTTTCATAATTATTGTTATTGTGAACAATATCCTACTATAAAAATGCTATAGATATTTTGGTTTTATAATTAAGAGCAGAAAATCAAAGTCAGATTATTCAAACATTCAATTTTTTAAAATGCCAAGTCATCTTCAAAACTTACCTGCATTTCTGACAAGCTTTAAAGAGATCCATATTCTTTGCAAATCTGCATTGTCTCACTTAAATTCTTCAAATGAGTAGGAATAAAATGTTTTTAAAGAAAGTTTAATATTTAATAAGTTGTTCATTGATCAAATATACATGTATACAACTATTTCTGTACTTACCTATTTCTATATCACTTATTTATGCTACAGCCCTGTCATCTAAACAAGGGCTCATCTTTCTGTATTTTTAAGTTATCTTTAATTAATGATAGCTTTATAGTTTATTTCCTTTAAATAAACCAACTGCTTATTTTGTGGTTGACTCATTTTGTGTTTTTTTTTATTTTAAAGAGAAAAAAATAAAACACAATTTTAAAACAGATAATAAGAGGGCAACAATGGTTAATACATTGTGTATATTTAATTAAGAAAACCATTTCAAAACAATACACTAATATGTTCATTAAAATTGAGCATTTTTTCATATTCAGTATTGCATTTCATCAGAATCCTAAAAGCAATTCCATGGCAAAAAGGAAGTTTTTACAATCAATATGGTTGAAACAATGTCATATTTTAAAAAGCAAAAACAAAAGAAATTAAAGCTTTTGATCATTATCTTATCTCATAGGGCACAGTTATTTTGAATGCATCATAAATCTAAACATAAGACATAAATCAATATAACTTCTAGAAATAAACAGAATCGTATTACCACAATTTGGGGATAAGCAAGATTTATTTAGAGAAAACATAGAAAGCACTTACAATATACTAATAATGTTATAGTGACAGAGGTAGAATCTTGATTAAATAATAATGAAATTTTGAATAAAGTAAATACAGTTCATTTAACTTGCCAGTGTAGTTTTCCATGGGGCAAACCAAAGCAACCATCCAGTTGGCAATAGCTCAAAATTCAGTAAATATACAGCATGGTTCATCAAGGGAGTATTAGCCAGAGCCAGGGTAACAGCTTTGAATTCAGTGCACTGAGCAAAGCCACCATGTCCATTTGGATTCTGGAACAGAGTTTGAACAGGTGCAACATCTCAGTGGACTCCATTGCATTTCTATTTGTTTGAACCATCAGTCAAGCAAGTTCAGGCATTTGAGAAAATTCTGCGAACCCAACACACATCTGTGGATGCAACAAATTTGATTCATGCAATGGAAAGAAGTCGAAGTTACTCCCCAAAGAATACTGATACGTTTTTGTAGAACCAAGATTCTGCTAGGACCAGGCCAGCTTTGCTCATAAAGATATCATTTCCATTTAATAAGCACATTATGGTTGGATTTTCCTTTGTGAAAGTCATTAAATCTGAGTTAAGAAAGCCCCACAGGGAATATCAGACCAGAAACAAAAGACTCTTGGGTCAGGCATTCATTTCAACCAAAAAAAAAAGTGTGGCCATTTAATGACCATCTTCCAAAAGAGATGTACCTTATAGTCACAATCAGTGAGCTGTGTACTGAAATCCCAAGGAGAGAACTCAGGATGAGACTGACACTCTTCGTCAGAATCTCCTCTTTAACAAAATCACCAGCCATCAAGACATGATGATTAATGTGATCACTGGGATTATGTGGGTCCAAAAGTAAGCATCAAGTTTCAGTTTGTTGAATTGCTTCCCATGTATCGTGTTACCAAAGATTTGTATGTTAGATATATTAGAGAACAAGTGGTTCAGAGACAAGTGACAGTTAACTGTTCACAAAAGCAAGCAACCACGCAGAAAACAACATTTATGCAAGTCCCTGACCAAAATTCCCACAAAGTGATAAAAAGAAGGTGAGGTGAGACTTGTGCCTCTTGTGTGTATGGTAGGGGAGAAGAAACTTCAGTTTTAAACGATGGTAAGAAATTTGTACCAGTGGAATACATTTCTTTATTATTCTAAGAGTAAACAAAGCTACCCTTTGCTCCATAGGTAAGAGAACATTTTGAATGTCTTAAAATGGTAGTCCAGGGGCCAGGGACACAACTCAGTGGCACAGTACTTGCTTGGCAAGCGCAAGGACCTGAGTTCAATTCCTGGTATGAAAACATAAATAAAGGGCTGGGGATTTAGCTCAGCAGCATAAGCACCTGCCTGGCAAGTGTGAGGTTGTGAGTTCAATCCCCAGTACCAAAAAACAAAAACAAAAACAAACAAACAAACAAAAACCATAAATAAATCTGGAGAATGGAAGTCCAAGACAAAGGGAGTCAATACCTCTGGTCAGGTAATGAGCAATATTTGTGAGTTCTCTGTAATTCTCTTTCTTTCAACATTTTAATAAAACTGGCCTTAAAATGTTCAACATAAACCTATCCCAAAATGCAGCAATTCCATTCCCAGGTCTTCTTTCAAAGGAAATTAAATCACATACTTTTAAGAATCTGATACCAATGTGATTTATCAACTTTATTCATTTGTGGATAAGAACTCAATTATATACCATGAGATTAATAAGCTGAATGGAGTATATTTTCATACAGTAGAGTATTCAGCAGTGGGTGAAACTTAAAGATATTCTTTGAAATTGAAGAAGGAAAATGCATATTACTTATTCACATTTAATTTTAGAAATGAGAGAATTCCTTGTGAGAGGAATGAAGCCCATGGTGGTTTAATCTGGGAAGGCTCATGAAGGTAATTTCTAGAATGATCTATTTGTCCAATTGTCTACCTCACTTTTAATACCTGCATATATGTTATGGTGATACACTGTGTCAACTTGAGAAGTTTAGAAGTTTAACTGAGAGAGTTAACAGGGAGCCAGGATCCTTACTTTGTAAATATCCTCATCCTGTGCAAGAGGAGGGCACAGAGATATTCTGAGTGCTACACCTGCCCTGGGTGGGTGGGTGTACTGTGTACAATATAAAGGAAGAGAAGAGGCTTGTTACCTGCTTTTGCTCTGACTGCTTTTGTTGGCTTCTGTCTTGAAGTGTTGCCCCTGTGCCATGCCACCCTGCCTTGGAGCCAGCTGATTATGGACTGAAACCTTCCACAAACAGTGAGCTAAATAAACCTTATCTTCCTTCAGTTTGGGTGTCACGTATCTTGTCCCAGCAATAAGAGAAAAGTAACCAAGACAGTGTATTACTGTGTATAAGTTACGTGAAATAAAATAAATGTGCTTTAATATTTAAGGGTTTACTCTCACAGTGATTTTTGTGTGTGCTGTGTAGGGTATATAAAAAATGTAAAAAACATGTTCTATAGGTTTGTGTCAGATGTTTGCAATTATTATATATATCAACTAATTTAACTCTAATAATAATATTAATGTCATTTCATAGTTAAAAAACTTGGGACACAAAGTGGCTAAATACTTACCCTAAATCACGGAGCTAGTAAATGGTACAGTGAAGATTTAAAACCACAAAGGCTAAATCTTTACCCCATTACCATTTGACCTTTTGATTTGTGACATGGGGACACATTTGAAAAGATTTATAACTATAAATCAACATTATGTCTGTCAATAATTGCTCCTCTGGATGGCTGATCAGAAAGATAATTTTATTGCTCTGATTATAATCCATTATGTTACTAAGACAAAACAAACTGCTTGAATTATCAAGACCTGTGCTGCCTAATAAATGAGTAACCACTAACTTCTTTCTTGGTTAACTCACTTTAAATTTAAAATAAATTAAATTAAAATTTAGTTCAATCACCATGAAAACTTTAAAAAAGTTTAATAGCCTGGGCTGACTAGTGGCTACAGTGGATAACACAGATGTAGAACATTCCATCGGGTCAGTCTTGGACAATATGTGATCCATTGTTGATTTTTTCCAAGTTTGTTCTGAAGACTCTTGCCTAGGTCTGCTAGAAATGTAGTGTTGCCTAGAAATCTAGTGTCCGCAAGAAATGTAGAGCTCAGAACTACTGGACATGAATGTGTGCTTAAATGAGCATCCCAAATTATTATAACATATAATAATCAATATTTCTTGTTTTTCATCAAAGTTGACCTAGCATTTGAAAGCAATTAGTGAACATGAAACCACTTTAAGCATGTAATTCAAATTATTCTAGTAAATAGATGTTAATTTGGTTTCTTCTTTCAGTACATTTCTTCTTAGGCTCCAATACATTGAATACTTTGATATATATGATGATATATCAGTGAGCTAAATAAACCTTTCCTTCCTTCCTTGGATTTTACATTTTAATGACACGTTCATGAAGAACTTGTCACTCATCTCTACACTACTTCTTTGCCTGAGAATGAATATCTCATATTTAGGGTTATTGTTGTTGTTGTTTAACTGCTGAGAAGTGTAGGATTCATGATAATGAGATCTGGAAAAAAGTTTAAACTTGCTTTTGAGAAAACACAAATCTAACATAGAATTAACATAAGGATTTGAAGGCAACATCAGACTTAAAAACCCTAGTTCATAATCTTCCTCCATATATCCTAAAGATAGCGACTTACACATTATTATTCACAATTTAAAACTGTTAAGGCTTGACATAATAATGACATTTTAAAAACTTCCATATTTGCATGCAATTGGGAATACCAAAGAAGCAAGCAGGAACATAATTCTAAATTTCCTTCATTTCTCTAGCATAGTGCTAAATTTAATTTTTCTTGTGTCTTAACTGCAGTAGTTCATCAATTATTACGTTAAATACAAAACAGCTTCTAAAACTTGAAACAAAATTTTGTCGTATGTTGTGAAAAGTACTATTTGATAAATAGTACTATTTGTTTTATTTTTCAATAAGATCAGTGCACCAGTTCTCTAAAGATACGGTTTTAACAAAAGAAACAGTATTGAATTGAATCTACTCTGTTCATATTTACCAAGATATCATGACTAGAGTTACATATAAGTAATTACTGATTTAGATGAAGTTACAGAAATTGAAATTGTTGATATTTATTAGTACATAACAAATTGCTTAATTTTTTCCAGTGTAGTAAGAACCTTAGCCACTAATCATCTACATTAACTTCTAGAAAGTTAAATACTCAGTCAAATTATTAACCCAGAAATTACCCATAAATGACTATATAAAATTAACTCTTGTTGTTCTCTAATATAGCCTAAATTTGCACTAACTGTAGAATGCAATTTTAATTTTGAGTTAATGATTTTTAAGCAGATGGAGGGAAAAACTTTAGTAGAAAGCTAGGTTATTAACTTATTTCTAAGTCATTCTCTGATAAGTACTCAGTTCCATACATCAGTAAATCATCTCAAAGGTTTTGTGAAAATAACATTCTGATTTCAAAGTTTCAGATATGATCTGATTAAAAAAATAAAAACTGGTAGACAAGATTTTGTCACAATTCTTTTAATATAAAACCATTCTTCTCTTACATAACTTCTTTGAGTTTTATTCTTTGCAAACCTAGCCTTCAGTTATCATTTTTCCTCAGGCATGAGGCTGCTATTAACATAGCAGTGTCCATATATGCTGCTCCATACTTCAGTTTGTCCAGTACCTTGGGGACCCATCCCGCTGAGACTGAGCAGCTCCAACCACAGGACAGCTAATCTGACTTTCGGGGGACTGTACGACCGGTGCAGACTCCCAGAAGAGAACGAAAATGGGCCCCTCAGGGACCCACCATGCTGAGCCCCAGTGACACTGGTGCACAGGCTTAGAATCAAGGACAAACACCCCTCTCCCCCAGTAAGCAATCTGCTGGTTCGGAGGTCTGGCTAAATTGATAGCAACTAAGGAACATTAAGCAACTAAATGCTAGTATTGTTTCGTTGATTTTGCAGGTCTGGGGTCGGCAACCTGAGCATCTCTTTGGAGGATGACAGTGGGTAATGTAACAAATATGGGGGATTCTCTTCTGTCTTGTCTTTGAGACCCAATATGGTTTCATTGTTTTGCTTTACTCTGATTATTATTATTTTTTTGCTTTATTTTATATTCTGTTTCTATTGGTTTTATTGTTTTGTTTTTGGTTCAGTTCTACTATACCTGTTGGAATGGCCAGCTATTCTGAAGATAACAAGATATACTATAGCGGCTATTGTTTTCATAGTGTCTTTCTCTGTACCAGTTCTGCTGCTTTGTTTTTGATTGACTTTATTCTGTTATGTTCTGTTGGATTTTATTATCTTTAAAATAAATAATAATAATAATAATACTTTGGTTTGGCCAAAATGTTAATGCTTGCCTGAGTTTGATTAAATTTTCATAACTTTGTAGAACAAACAATTATTTCTTCTAAGAAAATGTTTACAGCCGGGGACATAGTTCAGTGGAACAGTGCCTGGCTAACAAGCATGAGGTCCTGAGTTTGATTCTTGGTACAAAAGAAAAAATAAAATGTTTACACTCTGAATACTTTATTTGTTTATCTCTTAATACTCATAAGCAATCTAATATATAGTGAAAAGATTTTTAGTGTTGAACATCAAGTTGAATAACTTGTAAATTTTATCTCAAATTTATGATACCAATTTGTGTGAAGTATACTTTATAATCCCCACTCTACAACTTCTTTGCCTGTACTTTCCAAAGTTTTTTTTTATTTTAAAGAGAAAAAAAGCACAAAAAATCAAAATGCAATAAGAATGAACAAACAAACAAACAAACAAAAGTCAAATGAGAACAACAATTTTCTTGACTTTATACAACTAATTGAATGATTAGTGGGCACTTTGATCCATTTAATAACTAGTACAAAACTTTTACTGAAGTCACAGAAGCCTTGTTAAATATGAAAATAAAATTTGCTTTATTTGAATCTCAGATACCTACGTTTGTTTGCTTTAATAAACTGGAGTCTTACTCATTTTGGAATTTGCTTCCAAATAAATAACTCATAGATATCACACAGAGTGGTTGACAATTGCAGTGCGGTGTGTGTGTGTGTCCATCTGAAGAGTGTCATTATATTTTTCTGAAAGTTTCATCATCCATTAGTTGTTGTGAAGGAAAATAAATACCAAAGAATAGATAAGGGTATTTGTCATAGTTGTCGTACAAATATTCTATCCTTAAGGATTCTGTTTATGATTTATAAGGTATATATATCTGACATTGTAACTATGATTGATATTTTAAGTGTAACACTGGTTTCTTACTCTATTAAGAGTTAAATCTTGACAGATGTCTTAAGAAGACAATGAGGAGTGGAAATTTTGAAATTGGTTGTAATTTCATGTTAACTGATAAAACTATTCTGTTTTTCAGTATTAGTTGCTCTTTGAAGATACAAGTGAACAGAAGATGTATTCTTTTAACACAAATAATTATTTACTTTAAGTGTGGCTACTAGAAGGAAAAAGAAGTAGCTATTCTTCTAAAATCCCTAATAAAGTCTTTTAAACATTTTAAACAATTCAACAGGAACATTTCTCAAAAGCCAAGTTCAGGACACATTTTCAGTTACTTTGATAATAATGCTGTTTTATCAACAATCATTTGGAAATAAAACAGAGAGAGAGAAATAAAAATAATCCCAGTTCTATCATTATCACCCAAGGTCACACATAAATATATTTTATAATATTTACTATTAGTGTTTTCAATGTTTATATCTTTTTTCTTAAATTAAAAAGGTGATCATTTAAAGTATAAACTTTAGTTGCCTATATCTGTTTTATGTTAATTATAAATCAAATTCATATAAATGATATAATAATTTTCAGTATTTTTACATAGCCATGGTTTCATATACAGATTTCAAGAAAATATTGAAATGCTAAATAACTTGTATTCCCAAAATTATTACTTACCAAAGAGTCATTTTTCTTAAAGTTTATTATCTAAGATTATTCATATGCCCATTCTAAACTACAGCATTTGACTATATAGTTGAGAAATAAAAATTGTTGATTTTTCTCAGAGGTATATAGGAGACAAGTTTACATTCACGTTTTCCCAGGGAATCTGAAATTGGGTAATTGTAGTTTTACTGTGTGCTGATGCTGAGGAAAGAATACCACCAAAACAGCTTCAGCAAGCACCTGGAATTGACTGGGAATAGGCTGTGTAATTTTTCCCAGTGTGGGCTGTCAGCATGATCCCCACCTGCCTACTTGTAAAGTTCATTTCACCTAAGGGCAGTCCAGATCAGCACAAGAAATTATTCCTGTGGGCAGAACTCCACTGCCAGGGACAGTGGGGCTCAGCCCCAGTTTAGACGTGATAGTAAAGGTGAGCTCTGGGATGTGAATGAGAAATTGATTTGTCTACAAAACTCTTCAATATAGGCAGACTTACCATTCCATACACAATATGCTTATAGTTTCAGTCATTCACTCAAGAGGCCACTATTGAGCTCCTCATTTTCAAGGCAGGCAGTTTATCTCTCAAATGCCACAATGAACAACAAAATTAGCCTTTTTTTCTGGAAAAACCAATGAAATGAGTGTAATGGGATGAGTTAGTAAAAGAAAGTCACTTCTGTGATTCATTTGTATAGGGGAAAATGATAATAGTTGTTTTCTTCTTTTCAAGGAGATTGGTGAAAGAAGCTCACAATAAAATCACCTGCTCAATTTGTTCTAGAATAATACATTACTGAGTCTTACGAAAAGTAGTTACTGTACTAGGGTCACCTGAAAACAAAGAAATCACAGCAATGCCTCAGCTCACGAATGCTTCATTTTATAAAGCATTTTTTTGCAAACTGAAGTGTTGGGCAACATTTTGTTCCCATTCACAAACTCTATGTCAGGTGACAAACGTGACTGTGACTATCTCCCCCAAATGCAGCCATTGCTCCCCAAATCCTAAAACAAATGAAGTTCATAGGCCAAAGCACCACTGTATTTTTTTTTAAGAATGATTGGATAGCTCTATATCTTAGTTGTAAAACATTGTACTCAAATCCTTTCTAGCTTGAGGGTTCAGGAGGAAATGCTACTACTTGACATAATTTTTGAGAAGGAACCATTTCTGTGTTTTCACACATCTGAAGGGAGATTCCAGAAGGATGTGATGAAATCTTTGCTAACTACGAGGTGGGAATTAAGGTAGTTGTGACAGTATTTTAAAGGGTTTGGAATTTAAAGGCGATGCAAATAAGTTTCAATGAATAAAATATAATGTTCAGTGGCTTTGTCCATACAACATGATGACAACTAAATGTCTGAGGGGCTAAGTTCATGGAAAGCATTGTGAATAATTTTTTTAAAATTTAAAATGTATTTATTATGACACCTCACTATCTGAACTGAAAGTAATTGTAGGTCTTCTTTTTTTTTTTTTTTTGCTTGCTTGTTTTGTTTTGTTTTGTATCAGAAATCGAACTCATGACCTCGTGCTTGTCAGACAGACGCTGTGCCACTGAGTTATATGCCCACCCATCGTGAGTAATGTTAAAGGACTTAAAAAATATCAAAACATGAGTTATTGAAACAAGAAAGTGTTCACACATTTTAATGGAATTGTGAGCAAATTTATATCTATCATGATAGGCAATTTGAAATCAGTTAGAGAATGTATATATACTTTTGTTTCATCAAAATTATGATGATCATCCTAAAGAAAATTTAGTAAAAAATAAGAATTTATAATCTACATATTGTGAAATCAAAAAATATTTTCCATATTTTTTGCCATATATAATTTAGGTAGAAGCATTTGGTGATCAGATTTTTGTATTTATTTACTTATGTATTTATGTATTTATCTAGCTATGTATTTTGGCAAGACTCTTTCTGTGTAGTTCAGACTGGCCTTGAGTTCACTCTTTAGCCCAGGTGGCCTT